>JAQQSY010005736.1:0-11477 GCA_028646535.1 Procyon lotor | reverse complement strand
GAGCCTGGTGGTGGGTATTGAGGAGGGCATGTATTGCATGGAGCACTGGGTATGGTGCAAAACAGTAAATCTTGTAACACTGAAAAAAATAAATAAATAAACTTAAAAGAAAAAAAAAGAATAAAATACCTTGGGATAAATTTAAAAAAGGAAGTGAAAAACCTATACTCTGAAATCTATAAAGACATATATGAAAGAAATTGAAGATGACACAAACAAATGGAAAGATATATCATGTTTATGGATTGGAAGAATTAATATTATTAAAATGTCCATACTACCCAAAGCAATCTACAGATTCAATGCAATCCTTATCAAAATACCAACCATTTTTCACAGAACTAGAACAAACAATCCTAAAATTTGTATGGAACCACAAAGGACGGCGAATAGCCAAAGCAATCTTGAGAAAAAAGAACAAAGCTGGAGGTATCATAATCTCAGATTTCAAGATACATTACAAAGATATAGAAATCAAAACAGTATAGCACAAAAATAGATACATAGATCAATAGAAAAGAATAGAGAGCTAGAAATAAATCTATGCTGGTCTGGTGAATTAATCTATGACAGATGAAGCAAGAATATACAGTGGGGGAAAGAGAGTCTTTTCAATAAATGGTGTTGGGAAAAAATATATAGAATTCCTACAACTCAACATCAAAAAAGCCCCCAAATAATCCAATTAAAAATGAGCAGAAGAAAAAAAATGGGCAGAAGACATGAACAGGTATTTCTCCAAAGAAGACACCCAGATGGCCAGCAGACAAAGACAAGATGTTCAACACCACTCATCACCAGGGAAATGCAAATCGAAATCATAGTGAGAAACCAGCACACACCAGTCACAAGGGCTAGTATCAAAAAGATAAGAAATAACAAGTGTTGGCTAGGATGTAGAGAAAACAGAACCTCATTCAATCTCAGTGGAAGTGTAAATTGGTGCAACCATTGTGGTAGATAGTGTGGAGTTTCCTCAAACAATTAAAAATAGAAATACCATATGATCCAGTAATTCCACTACTGGGTATTTACTCAAAGAAAGCAAAAACACTAATTTGAAAAAATATATGTGCTCCTATGCTTATTGAAGCATTATTTACAACAGGCTAGATATGGAAGAAGCCCAAGTGTCCAAGATGAATGGATAAAGAAGATGTGGTATTTATGAATAATAGAATATTACCTATTTCCAGAGATAGAACAAAACCTGCCACAGGTAGACACTCACTACATCTACCATAAATGAAAGGGTGGGGATGAATGAACAAACAGGAAACCTATTTCTGTGGTAAGATCTGTGATCCTACCTTCCATTCCCCTGATGGATACCAACTAATATAGGTGTCACGTTATGTCCTCTCCATATCCCCATCCAGATCCCTTCCTCCTCACTTTCATGGCTTCGGCGTCACCAACATTCTTCCTTCCATTCCTGTGTGCAGCTTTTCCAAGTTTCTTTAAGTCCTCCTCAGGTTCATTGGTGATAATCAGCCACTGAGCAGACCCTGTCACCCACCTGGTCAAAGAAGACAGAGATGCAGCCAATTCTCATGTGCCCATTTTTCATATATTCTTTGTCTTGAGGTGTGGAGGTGCTCAGAACATACCACCTCAAATATGCTGCTCTGGCCTATTGATTATTTTGAGCTGAAGACACATGAGAAACAGCAGATGCAGGAAGAGCTCCAACCTCCGCCTTTCTACCTGAAAGTAGGTCATGAAATTTCCCATGACAAAGATGTCCCTTCTGTGCCAGGAAGAGAAGAACATTCTTATCAGTAGAAACTGGGAGTTGATGCCAAAAAGGACCTGTAGAAACTTAATAAAATAACTTGTAATAAAATAATTTTCCCCTTAATTTTCCCATATATTTTCTACTCACTGTCTCACAAATTACTGTCCCCAGTCCCAGCCCTCTTGTTTTATCTCATCGCCATAATTTACTATTCGTTTGTGTGTGTGAGTGTGTAGTCAAAAGGTATACAAGGCTTTAGGGTTATTGGCTTTTTTGAATCTTCATTTTCCTTCTTTTTTTTTTCTTTTTTCTTCTTTTTTTCCTTTATTTTCTTTCTTGTTTTTCCCATTTTCCTTCTGAAGACTTCTGTGTACTTGTAAAAATGTTAGATAAATTTGTATGTATATATTTCTCTTGCTAATCTGTCTTATGTCAGTTTAATTCTCAGGCCATCCGCAGAACCTAAAAGGGTTGAAGGAAGTTTTCTTCCCCAGCAGACAGATGTTTTTCTTCTTCCATCTAATACCCACCACTGTTCAGTTATACTGGAAAATATTTAATCTACTTCTTCTTGTACCATAATATGGTATATGGCATATGACGATGATCCCTCTATAAAGTGCACCTTCACTGCTTGAAATACAGATTTGGAGTTAGATAGGCTCCCCTTTTATTCAGGGGAGGTGTCAATTTTAGCAAAAACAAGAGCAGTGTGCCTGGTTAAATTTTAACTCAAATGAACAATTAATAACTTTAGTAAAACTATGTTCTATACATTACTTCGGACATACTTATACTAAAATATTATTTGTTATGTAACAGAAATTTGAATTTAATGGGACATCTTGTATTTTATTCAGGTAGAACATAAAAGTACTAAACCTCAAACAAGTAGAAATGTCACACAAGCAAAGAATAATTTTCAGAGTATCTATGTGCCATGAGACATTTGAGGTATTACTATTTTTTAAAAAATTGTCTGAAATTCAAATTTAATTTAGTGTCCAAAAATATTACCTGGCAACCGTGTCTGTTCAGCTTTTCAAATCACACAGATTAGTAAAGCACATGGTCAAGTATTTACCAAGAACCAAACCGAATCCACAAACCCTGATTCCATGCATCTTTCATTCCAGGATCCTCTAAGACTAAGAGAGAGTTTATTCCTCAAAGACAAAAAGATAACAAACAATGGCACAGAAACCACCAGCTGGAAGGTACACCAACCTCAAACGGCAAAAGCCAGACCCACAATTAAAGTGGGGTCCTTCACTTTAATTCATAAGATTAAATGTCCAAAACTACTGATACAGATTACCAGAGTCATTCCCATGTTTGGAATCGGGACACTGTCCATTCTACAACTGAAATAAAACACAAACAGGATTTGAAGTTCAAATAAAGGCAGGATGTCAAAGTCAGAGTCAAGGTTTAGAACATGTACAAGGCTAAAAGTGTTGACTTACTGAGCATAACACTGTTTGCAAAGATGGTCATGATTAGAAAGTCCAGCCAAGAACCTCAGTGAGCAGGAAATGAGGAAGGCGAGCTGGTGGAAACACTTGTTTTGTGTCCTAACACATGGTCAGTGCTGGTGGGCATTCCATATGTGCTTGAGAAGAGTGTGTTTCCTGCTGCTGTTGATAGGATGTTCTCCACATATCTACAGAGTACTTAGGTCCATTTAGTATAAAGTATACTCTAAGTTCATTATTTCCATATTGATTTTCTATCTGGATGATCGATCCTTTGTAGAAAATGGGGTATTTAAATCCCCTGCTATTATTCTGCTTTCCCTTTATATCTGTTAGTATTTGCTTAAGATATTTAGGTACTATGATGATTGGTGAACTTTTTTTTTGTAATTTTATTGAGATATAATTGACACACAGTACTCTGTAAGTTTAAGGTATAAAGACTTGAATTACATATGTTGTGAAATTATTACCATAATAAATTGAGTTAACAGCAATCATGTCATACAAATACAAAAAGAAAAAAATTTTTCTTGTGATGAAAACTTTTAGGATCTATTTTCTTAGCAACTTTCAAATATAAAGCAGTGTTAACTATAATCATCCTATTGTACTTATTTATCCCAGTACTTATTTATCTTATAACTGGAAATTATTCCATTTGACCACCTCCATCCAATCCCTCCCACTGCCCCACATCTGGTAACCACAAATCTGATTTCTTTTTCTATGTGTGTTGTTTTGTTTTGTTTTGTTTTGTTTTGTTTTGTTTTGCTTAGAACCCACATTAAGTGAGATCTAAGATCTCACTTAGATCTATCACATCTATATGTGATAGATATGTATCTATCACATAGATACTCGGAAGTGAGAAGGAAATCTCACTTTCCTTCCTCTATCTTGCTCTTAAGTATTTTATGTACTTAAAATACACATACAGTATTTGTCTTTCCCTGTCTGACTTATTTCACTCAACATAATGCTTTCAATATCCATTTATGCTGTTGCAAATGGTGGGGTTTCCTTCTTTTTTCTGGCTGAATGGTATTCCATTCAACTTCTTTGTCCATTCATCCATCAATAGACACTTAGGTTGTCTCCATGTTTTGACTATTGTAAATAATGCTACAATACGCAAGGGGGTACGGATACGTCTTCAACATAGTGTTTTTGTTTCCTTCAGATATACATCCAGAAGTAGAATTTTTGGATCATATGGTAGTTTTCTTTTTAATTTTTTTTTTTTTTAAGATTTTATTTATTTGACAGAAAGAGATCACAAGTGGTCAGAGGGGCAGGCAGAGGGAGAGAGGGAAGCAGGCTCCCCGCTGAGCAGAGAGCCCGATGCGGGGCTTGATCCCAGGACCCTGAGATCATGACCTGAGCTGAAGGCAGAGGCTTTAACCCACTGAGCCACCCAGGCGCCCCTATTTTTAATTTTTTGAGGAATCTCTTTTGCCTCTCCATTAAAATTTAAAATTAGTTGTTGATTTACATAATAATTTGCATAGATTTTGATTTTGTTGTTTTGGATCTATAGATAAGTTAGGAAGAACTGCTAATCTTGTGAGTCCTTTTAATATTGTGTTGGAATAGGGAAGGGCTTTTGTTATAGATATTATGCAAAGAGTATCCAGTAAACAGTTTCTAGTCTGTGTTAGTGAGCGTGGCTCATTATTTCCTTCTTTTTACCCAATCATTTATTGCTTCTATGATCCCAAAAGAAGCTTGGCAGATAATAATCTGGATGACATTGTATATGACTCAAGGTCAGTGTCTCAGATCAGGGTTCATGATAAAATGTTTAATCGTTATCAGAAGGCTTGAATGCATTACCAATGATTTCCTTTCTCCAAACTCTGAGATGTAACCTCTTTCCAGTCAGGAATATGTAGAGTGACCATAAAGTTTTCAACTTCAGTAGGATACTTTCAACATCAAAAGGGGATGTTATTTTAGGCAAATAATTGGGCAAACAGGATTACTGGTCACGGAAGGAATAAAGGAATGGGCTACTGCATTAGCTATGCAGAGAGAAAGGATTCAAGGAACTGATGCTGAGTAGGTTTGTCTAGGCTCAGACTACTGTTTAATTAGCAAAACTGTGATCACTATGGTGGTTGTCTGTGTCCACACCCTGTGTCACCCTCGTGCCGTATGGTTTTAAATGAGTATATAGTCCAATCTGCCTCTACTTACATTTCTGGCATTCGCTTTACTATGTAGTACATTTTTGTAATCTCAAGATTTTGTAGCCAGGTTTTGTATTGAATAACATGATTTAATTGTTCCATATATTATTTTAATCACATGGGGTATTTTTTTGGTTTAGAGAATGAAGTTAAATTATTAAGCATTTATTTATAAAGTCATTTAATGGTAATTATTATGTAATTACTTATTTCTACCAGTCATTTTTGATGCCCTAAATCATCATAAATCATTGATAATGATTGATATCAATCATTGATGATGATTGATTGATAATGATAATGATCAGTGAATTGTTGATAATGAAATCATTGATAACGATCAAACTTCAAGTGTCAAATATGCTACCATAGCATTCTGGATTTCTTTGGATTTTGTAAAGGCATTTGCTATTGTGTTTTTGACCTATTGCATCTCATTCCAGCATATGCTATCTACCAAACCTGCCCCACCCTCCCTCCATGAGCCTCATTTTTCTGAATCACTTTGCCTATTATTAATTTGTAGATACATATGGAACTCTTTTTCGAGTTGCCCCAAAAAGATGGAGTTTTCCATTGTAATTACTCCATCCATTAATCTACCAATCTATTGGGGGCAGAATCAAAGTTTTTAAATTCTATTCTACTTTCTGTCCAGAAACATGCTAGAAATCTATAATTTTACACATATTTTGCTATGATTCCTTTTAAAATATTATGATTTTGAATGTACAGAATTATCAAATCACTATGTGGTGCACCTGAAACTAATATAACATTGTATATCGACGAGATTCAAGAATAAAAAAAGTTTTCAAGTATTATGACTTTTCTCAAACTTCTCATTATGCTTAATTGTAGATATTTCATAGTTACTTAGTACTGCAATTATAAATGGGATCCATGATTCCATTATAGCTTTTTGTTTTATTTTACAGATCTTTCCAATATCTGCAGATGATCCTGATTTTCCTTCCTCTATCTTGCTCTTTGATTAGCAGTTAGTTCCCAGAGCTCCTTAAAACTGTGTCACTTTCATGAAGGCATCTTCCTGCTTTGTTTTTCTTAGACCTTCTCTCCTGGTAAAAATACAATGAAACCACAAACAAGCACAAAGACAAGAAGACATAAAATCAACACATATGTCCTGCATTCTTTAGAGCAAACTGATTCTTGACTCATCAGTTTTGATTAAAACTAGGACCCATGCCCCAAGGATTTGAGTAAATTCTGAGAAGGCAGCTTCCATAGTTTTAACTCCCACTCTCATCTTTAGGGGCCAAGGGATCTGGATGCCAAAGGGATTTGGAAAAGGCAAAGGCAGTCAGTATACAAAAGTTTGAGAATCTTTTCCAATTCTTGATAATTTAAAAATGCCTATGTTTTATTTCTTTCTTTTTTTTTTCTTTTTGAGTAGGCTTCATGACCAGCATGGAACCCATTTAAGCCCATGGCCTAAACTCATGATCCTGAGATCAAGACCTGACCTGAGATCAAGAGTCAGATTCAGATGTTTAACTAACTAAGTCACCCAAGCATCCCTCCCTTCCTTCCTTCCTTCCTTCCTTCCTCCTTCCTTCCTTCCTTCCTTCCTTCCTTCCTTCCTTCCTTCCTTCCTTCCTTCTTTCCCTCCTTCTTACCTTTCTTTCCTTCCATCCTTCCTTCCTTTTTGAATAGGCTCCATGCCCAAAAAAATCCCCTACATTTTAAATTGGATATTCTTCAGTATCCCAAAAGGATAAACAAACCCAAAACAAAATATGTATCATGTGTGCTATAGCTCAAAATTGTTTTCGAGAGCACCTGAAATTTCATTTGTACATATATCTTGGTCATTTAGGAAGCTACTATGATCTATAAAGCAAGAAAATTCACGGTCTTACCATTTTTTTTTATTAATTTTTATTAACATATAATGTATTATTTGCCCCAGGGTACATGTCTGTGAATCTTCGGGCTTACACATTTCACAGACGGTCTTACCATTTTTAAAAACTCAAAAATTAAGACGTCCATAAGAAAATTTCAAAGTTAAACATTACCATGTATATGAAAGAGCAAAGAAAACAAACTCTTTCTAACACTCTTAATATGCTAGAGAAATTATTCTACTCACTCTGTTTTCCATTTAATCTTATGGGTGGAAGACTTTGGTTGAACCTCATAACAACTGTTAAAGTGCAAATGTCAAGTAAAAGGGAAGCCCTCCATCTGAAACAAGACTGAACAACCAACTAACCAACCTATCAACCTATATTTACTCCTCCTTTCCCTCTTTTCTCAACAGGTGCATTCCCACCGGAAACCATTAGCCAGTCTGGATCTCACAGGCAGCCCAATGGGACTCTTCCTCGGAGCTACACAGTCATTTGTGGGAGGGGCTTCATTCATCTCCCTGATCCCATTCAGATTCTTCAGTGACCAGGGCTGTCCTCAGATGCTCCGGGGAGCTGACTGCGCTCCCCAGCTGGGGGCTGCCAGAGTCTGAGGGATGAGAGCCTGGTGTCTATATCTGTGTGTGTCTGTGAAATACCATCAGGGTGCGTTTGTCACCGGAAGGCACATAATTTTGACCGCTGGGCAGTCTGTGTGACCTAGAGAGGCACAGGGGAGTCTGAAGTCAGTGGGAGAAGAAATGAAGCTGTAGGTAAACCAAAGGCACCGACCACACGGCATATGTCTAGGTCTAAATCTTTCCCTGGGAGGGGCAGCTGGCTGGTTCTGTTGGTAGAGCAGGTGACTTGGTCTTGGGGTCATGAGTTCAAGGCCTACATGGGGAATAAAAAAATTCATAAGGGTGCCTGGGTGGCTCAGATGGTTGGGTGTCTGTCTTCAGCTCAGATCATGATCTTGGAGTCTTGGGATTGAGCTCCAGCTCCTGGCTGGGCAGGGAGTCTGCTTCTCCTTCTCCCTCTGCCTCTCCCCCTGCTTGTGCTCTCTCTCTCTTAAATGAATAAATTAAAATTTTTTTAAAGATTCATAAATCTTTCCCAGGGGAGAGTGATCCTGAATGGTGTCTTACAATGCCCCTAAGGGGCAGCCAGGGATCTACTCACTCTTTTTCCACATCCTGGATGAAGTCAGGCAGAGGCTGATTCCTGGTTTCAGGAAGGAGGAGAACAGCAAGACCAGAGAGGATGGGGAAGACTCCATACATGATCCAAGGCAGGTGGGGAGAATACACGGTTAGGATCATCAAGAGGGGAGCCAAGGCTGCTCCAATATTAGCAGCAATACCCAGGATTCCTGTCGCTGTTGCCCTTGGAGACCAAACAATACAAACATAATTTGGTATAAATCCACTCAGGTAATTTGTGATTTATTATTTTGCTTCAATTATGGGAGATATTACAACAGTGTTTAGACACATGAAGGTTGACGATATACTCTTACATTTCAAATATGCTCTCTTATTTGCTAGCAGTTTTTTTCAAGTGCACAAGTGCATTAGGGCATACTTTCATTATTTAAAAAATACTCTTATCCGTAGCATCTCTCATTGAGTGGTTCTGTAGATTATGTGAGGTGGCATGTTAAAAAAGAACACAGTGCCTTGCCAAAGTCAGATTTTAATAAATTTTTACTGTAACTTTTGTTACTATTAATACTATTATGGGCACCTGGATGGCTCAGTGGTTAAGTGTCTGCCTTCAGCTCAGATCATGATCCCAGGGTCCTGGAACTGAATCCCGCATTGGTCTCCCGGCTCATGCTTCCCCCTTTCTTATCCCCATGCTTGTATTCTCTCTCTCTCTCTCTCTGTCAAATAAATAAATAAAATCTTTTAAAACTACTATTATAATTGATGTTTCTGATAACTCATCAGTGTTCTTCCCACTATAAATGTTAATTAGCTGGGAAAGGTCTGTTTTGACCCTGCTAGAGCTCCCATGAGATTTGTACCTGATTATGGTAGGGATTAGTTCATTTCCATGGGCAGAAGAACACATGACAGCCGCGGAAGAGACTCCTACTCCCAGAGTTGACAAAGTAACACGCAGAGTCTGCATTTCTGGAAAGGAAGACCAGTGAGACAAAGGAAATCGGAGCTAAAGGAATCACCATCCGCCAAATAACAAGTGAAAAAGACACAACCGGAGATGTTTGCACGTGTTAAATACATGGTAGAGAAAGTGCACAGAGGTTGAGGACAAGTAGGGACTCGGAGCTGAGAAATGTGACTTATCTGTATGTTACAAACTTAAACAGAGAATTAAAAAACCCGAATTATTACCTATTTATTACCTCTCCCTTACACATCAGAGATTTGCCGAAGAAGGAGAGGCGAACGTGAGTTTGCTTTCATTTATTTTGTCCAGTGTCCCTCGGCCTTTCATATATAAAGCAGGACTCCATGTGAACAATTATAGAAGGATGTAAAACTCATCGATGTCCTTGGGAAGTTTAAAACCTGGGTGCACACATGAAGGGGCGCCTGGGTGGCTCAGTGGGTTAAAGCCTCTGCCTTCGGCTCAGATCATGATCTCAGAGTCTTGGGATGGAGCCCCGCATTGGGCTCTCCGCTCAGCAGGGAGCCTGCTTCCTCCTCTCTCTCTGCCTGCCTCTCTGTCTACTTGTGATCTCTCTCTCTCTCATAAATAAATAAATAAATCTTTAAAAAAAAGCTGGAGAGTAGCTTGATCTAGAGTAATATTTGAAGATTTAAGAATAAAGACTTGTATTAGGGGAACAGTTGTTGGACTTTGGAAACCTCTGAAAGGAAATCTCAGAGTCAGTTTTCTACTCAATAATTAAAAAAAATAAATCTCATGAGAGCGGTACACCACTGGGGTATGCTCTGTGGTAAAGCAGCAAACCTGCATCATTGTCGACATCCAAGATGAGGGCAGAGCTACTGATCTGGGATCCTGTAAGATACACAGCTATGCTGGGAGTCAGGCGAAGCACGGGACCACCTCTGTTCCCTTACTCATTACATATGATCATTTAATTTAGTAAAATAGATTCTAAGAGAGGCTTTAACTGTTTCACTCCTTGTTCCTATTGCCTACTTCTCTGTTTGAAGACAAGCTACTTTTATTTTCTTGAAATCAAAAAGTCTTCCCCAAACCACGATGGCAGTTACGGTGACCTAATACAAGACACACAAGGGGATTTAGGTAGACATCAGGGAGTAAATTGTCACTGAAGCTGTAGTAATAAGAAAACAACCAGACAGCGGAAATGAGGGTATTGTGTTCTCATAGGAGATAAAATTAATATATATTGGACACAGTACTGTCATTTACAATTACAAGTGTGACTGGTCAAAGCCAAAAGGGCCAGTGATCAATTGCTCTCCTAGAGAAATTTTCAGGAAGATATGGCACCAGACGCTTCTCAGATGTGATGAGGATAGCCACACGTCTGAACCAGCTTTCACTGAGTTTTAACTCTTTCCCAGCCGCTTAATGGTGGAATCTGTCTTAAACCCTCAGATCAGTTTTGGGAATATTCTCGCTTTCCTTGTGTGAGCCTAGTTCCCAAGTCCCTGAGATATTTCCTTTCTTCGACCTGGGCTTTTTTCTCACCTTCAGGCAGAAATGTGGTGGTCAGAATGGAGATTCCAAGTAAGGACACGAAAATCATCTGGCTTACTCGACGGCCCATATGATTCAGTGCCAAAAAGGCAACATAATTGGCGGGGAGGTTGACCATGCCAAAGAGAACCTGGAACAGGAAAACATTGTTCCCAATGTGCTGGAGGTGGAGAATCAGGCCATAAAAAGGCATGTAGATTGCAAATCTGCAGTGAACAAAAGAAGGAAGGTAGATGTCATTATGTTTAGACCCTAGGTTCTACAAACCACAATCATAAATAACGTCAGACAGGCAGCCAGTGGTTGGTGATCAAGTACAAAAGGCGTGGTCTGTTTTGTAGAACATTCTACATGGTGATGATTTAAAAACTGTCATAAAATATTGCATAAATTGGAGGCCATAATGGTTACTTTTTTGGTGGGTGGGAGGTATTGTTCTTAAGTATACATAATGAGGGGGCCCCCTGGGTAGCTCAGTCAGTTAAGCCTCTGTCTTCAGCTCAGGTCATGATCCTGCAGTCCTGGGATCAAG
>JAQQSY010005735.1:0-11477 GCA_028646535.1 Procyon lotor | reverse complement strand
CTCAGTGGGTTAAAGCCTCTGCCTTCGGCTCAGGTCATGATCTCAGGGTCCTGGGATCGAGCCCCGCATCGGACTCTCTGCTCAGCAGGGAGCCTGCTTCCCCCTCTCTCTCTGCCTGCCTCCCTGCCTACTTGTGATCTCTCTCTCAGTCGAATAAATAAATAAAATCTTTTAAAAAAAAGTTTATTTAAATAATCTCTACACTCAGTGTGGGGTTCAAACGCGTGCTCTTCCGACTGAGCCAGCCAGGTGCCCCTCTGTAAACTTTCTGTGTGCCACACAAATGAGTCTTTAAAAGAGAGACTACAATCCCCCTGCTTCCAAGTATCCCTCAGGTTGGGGGAGGAAATGGGAGCAGGAAGTGGTGCACATAGTGCATAATGCTATACCTCGTTCTGGGGGTCTATGGCAAAACAAACAATCAAAACCCTGCATTATTAGCTCCAAAATGAGAGCTCAAGTTTACAGGTATTTTACATGTGCTTTACATATTCATCAGCAAAAGCTGAAATCCCTTCTTCAACTTCCACAACCCAGAAGGCTCTTTTTCAGGGGGTCACCCTCCCCTCATCTTGCTAAGCAGCCCAGAGGCTCTTGCATTTCCCTAACATAGGGGAGGAAAACTGTTTCCCTCCATCCATATTGGGTTCCCTGGCTGGTCTCTGTAAATTAGACTGAAAAAAGACAGATTAACAAGAGAAGAACAGAAGTTTAGTAACACTAAGACGTGCAATGTGCATACACATAGGAGTACCCGATGATGAATAACTCAAACAGGTGGCTAGGACTTGGGCTGATATAGCTTCTTAATAAATATTTAGGGAAGTCGTGAGACAAAGGAGAAGGACTCTGAGTCTCTAAGACACCGATTGGCGGGAAGGTAAATATATGAGAGAACTAATGGCTGATAGGGGTTACTTCAGCAAAGTTTGCTAAGTAGATTTCTCTGGTGCCATCTCTGGGCTGATAAGGGTCTAGAGTTGTCTCCAGTGATTGACCTCTGTTCTTCCTGGTAGAGCAGGGATGGGGGACACCTCTACAGATTTACGTCCTGCTTTTAGGTAAATAAGAGGAAGCTTTTCTTGTGTCTGCTTCTTCTCAATTGCCTTCGCTCAATATAGTGGCCTATTTTGGGGTTGCATATTCTGCTACCCTTTGTTCACAGTCTATGAGTAGGCTTCCCAACTCCTCATCCCAGGTCGTGTCTGCAATAACCTAATTTCTACTTTGTTAAACTTCCTTGGGAATTCTGAGAATGGTTTCCAAGAACCATTCTTCCTTGGGAATTCTGAACCATTCTGAACCAGCACTAACTGCCTGGATCTTATAGTTTATTCTTTGACTCTGGAAAATGGTCCCATCCTTGATGCTCACACCCTGTTATGTATTGTATTGGCCCGGGGACCTTCCCATACAGCAGAGATCGCTGGTGGAGGATGATTACATCATGTCAGGAGACACACAAGAAGATGCCAAAGTGGTGGGAGATCATGTAAGGCCATTCGTTTCCTAGTCTTGACCAATGGCTGTGCCTTGTGCATTAGGAGAGCAAGAACACAGTTGCTGCTGTGGCTGCTGCTACTTCGAGTGTTGATAAGACACAATAATACCTCCATCCCTGTCCTCCATTGCTGAGAACTCAGAATTAATTACAAATACGCTCAATGGTATTCCATCCCAAACTGTAATATTTTTTCTCTCTTCTGCCTTCTAATCTGGGGAGTGGAGGTGGAGGATAATCTGAGATAAATGGGCCAGGGAGGAGTCAGGAGGAAATTTGTGAAAAGCTGATTTTCCAGTTTGGCCAGTAGGTTGCCAGCCCCAGATACTCTCCCCTCCTCCCAGACATTGCCCACAGATCAGAAATTACACTGCTATTCATTTCACTGGAGAGAATGGACTGGTTTAATAAGGGAAGACAGTCAAATAAAACCTGCAATGGTTTATAAATTTGTATAGATTGGTTGAGTACTTGGGAGTCATGATGATCTTTATAGAAGCTGATGACATTGAACATATTAGGATTAAAACAACCATGTGAATAAAGCTTTTTATAAGTGAACACCAACAAAGGTACTCTGTTTTGTTTTGTTTTTAACCTCTGGGAAAAATACATTTCATTGTAATTGTAAAATTTTGACTCTATTCATTTATAACATCCCCCCCTACAACGGGGAAGATAGCACCATTATCTGAACAACAGCAGCAAAATCTTTCAGTCCAAGAAAAGAGTTTTGAATTGGTATAACCATAACAGCCTTGAGTGCCTGTCCTTGCCTCTAAATGGCTTGGAGTTGTTGAGTAGGCAGCAGTCCACCCCCCCACCCCCCCATTTACACCAAGGACATCAGAAGAAAAGAGGAGATGTTACCATCTCTACTTTGGAAGAATAATGAGATTCTGTGTCCTGTGCTCTGCGGCCCTTCCAGAACCCTTCAGTCCACCCTGTGCAGGCCTAGAGACCTCTCCTTCTCTCCTATCATTATGCATGTCAAAAATCTGCCAGCCTTTGCCCAGTTTCCAGTTCTAAACCCAATTCCACATGTTTGGGTATTTGTTAGAGCAGCCCTCCTACTTTTTGGTACCAAAATCTGTATTAATCAGGGTTCTCTAGAGAAACAGCACCATAAATACAAGGAGATTCGTCATAAGGAATTGGCTCACATGATTATAGGTCCCAAGGTCCATAGTCAGCAAGCTGGAGACCCACGAGAACTGATGATATAGTACCGATCCAAGTCCAAAGGCCTGAGAACGGGGAGAGCCAATGATGTAAATTTCAGTCCAAAAGCTAGTAGGCTTAAGACCCAAGAAGAGCTGATGTTTTAGTTTGACTCCAAAGACAGAAGACCAATGTCTCAGCTCATCAATCAGGGAGGCAAAACTCCCTGTAAGCCAGCCTTTTCTGTTCTAGTTAGGTCTTCAGTTGATGGCATAAGGCTCACGCACCTTAGGGGCAGTGAGCTGCTTTACTCAAGCCTACCAATTCAAATGTTAATCTCATTTAGAAATACTCTCACAGACACATCCAGAATAATGTTTGACCAAATGTCTGGGCATCCTTGTCCCAGTCAACCTGACCCATAAAATTACCCATCACAGTGATCATCCAGGGACGTCATAATGGGTGATTTAAAGCTTTCTTTCAACATGCCTTGAATGATCATATGCTAAGTGTAAGGTCCCACTCCTAAGCTCTTTGAAAGTCATTGGAATTCTGTTCAATTTGATTTGATTCCAACTACGGCACACGCTGTTACCACAGGTGGTGAGTTCATCTCCACACAGATCTTCTTGTAGATGCTCACCGAATGGCCTGGTCTAGTTCACAGAATCTAGGCTATGAATGGCAATACTGTCCTGAAATGGGCAGGAGTTTGGGGAGGCAGAGAGGGAAAAGCTGTAGTAGATCCTTGCTTCTCAAGGAATATATGAATTACTTGAGAAGCTTGTTAAAATGCAGATTCTGATTCAGTAACTGGGGTAGAGCCTGAGATTGTGTATTTCTAACAAATTCCAGGTGATGTTAATGCTGCTGGTCCAGGGACAACACTTTGAATAGCAAGGTACTAACTACATGAGCTTTAAGGTCCTGAGTCTCTAAGTTTGGTTAAATTCAGCAAGTGTTTATTGAAAACCAATTATGTGCCACAATCCCATGAGGTAGCCAACAGAGGTATGAAATGTGTTTCCATCCTTTAATGAGCTAACTCATAGATATATTTTAAGATTTTACTTATTTATTTGACAGAGAGAGAGAGATCACAAGTAGGCAGAGAGGCAGGCAGAGAGAGAAGGGGAAGCAGGCTCCCCACTGAGTGGAAAGCCCGATGCGGGGCTCAATCTCAGGACCCTAAGATCGTGACCTGAGCCAAAGGCAGAGGCTTTAACCCAATGAGCCACCCAGGAGCCCCTGAGCTAACTCATATTGAGAAAGGTGGACAAATAGCCACAAGGCCCACAAGTAAAGTGATTGTCCAACCTTCTGGGTCAACTTCTGAGTGTCTAGTTTCTTAAGAAGGCATTCCCTCTATTTTTTTTTAAGATTTTATTTATATTTTTAAGAGAGGCAGAGTGAGAGGCAGCATCTGAATAGGGGGAATGTCAGAGGGAGAAGGAGAAGCAGATTCTCCACTTGAGCAGGGAGCCTGATGTGGGACTCGATCCCAAGACCCCGAGATCATGACCTGAGCAGAAGTCAGATACTTAACTGACTGAGCCACCCTGGGGCCCCTTTCCCTGAAATTTTTATATCAATGCCTTACTAAGAAGTTTGGTCTCAATTTTCTTATAGAAGCCACACACCTGAAATGTAGCAGTTTAGCCATCTAAAAAAATAGCCTCAATAGAAGAATATGAACAATAACAAAAAGATCAGTTAGATGAAAAAGTATAGGGTCGGTTCTTCCTTAGTCCATGGGGGCAGCTGTAGTGGGTTACAACCCTGAGGAAACTAAGAGTGAAGCAGCATCATGCATAAGGTGGCCGTGAGAAAGGACAGCTCTGACCCAGTAGTCTAGGGTCAGAGTTCTTCTAGGAAGGAAAATGGTAGAGGTACTTAGTGGGGAATGGCTACCAGTGGGGTCACGGGTGGCCTGATGGGAATGGCCATTGGGCCTATAAAAGGGCCCATGCTACCAAACAGTCTTTTCTCAATCTAGGACAAGTTACCCTGATCTTTAGGTTCAACTGGGAGTGGCAGAGGTGTTGGGGGTGCAGGGGGAGTTGGGAGCTAGTCAAGGAACTGCTAAAATCATATACCGAGATGGAAGAAAGCAACACTTCTTGGAGGAAGGGCACAGAGGGCTGGGTAGGATCCCTTATGGCCTTGGCTATTAAATGAAGAGCCACCCACAATAGGCAAAACACTTGCAGAGCAGATCTTTTTACAATGAATAGCTCGGGTTAGTCTTATGACTTTTGGTGAAGGCAGAATCCACTTCCCTAAACAATCCTCCTCACACACCTAGTTCTCTAGCCCCTACTTGCCCAGTCCTAACCTCCTCTTTCTTTCTTCCATGGAGGTCCTAGAAAGACTGAGAGCCACTGGAAGGCCTGACAGAGACCCTCCCTGCTGGGTCCCTTGGTCCCCTTCCAACACACATGCACACACACACACACGCACAGGCACGCCTACGTGCATGTGTGTGTTCATGCACACACACACACACACACACACACACACACACACACACCCCTAACCAGGCCAGTGACTTGAGCTCAGAATGGCTGGAGCTGGCAGGGGTTGGAAAAGGGGGAAGGGGGAGGGAAGGAAGAGGAGAATCAAACAGAAACCTTCTCATCTTTCTATCAGCAGCCATGCAAGGAATATTGTTCAGCATGGCACAAAAGCGGCACTGAAAATAGCTACAGCCAGAGCGGGGCTGCCAACCACTGCCTGAGATAACGTCTACTTGGAGACACTGGTGTCTTTGTGGGGCTGTCAGTGTCCCTATTGTTCCCGAGCCTATTGCCTGGGGAATATTGTTCCCAGCTTTTGTCTCCCCCGGTTCACTTTTGTTTGCCTTTACTTACCATTTCATTCCTCGCTCCCTTTGTGCTCTCCCATTCCCTCCTTTGTCTCTCCCTCTCTAAGCCTGCCTGTGGCTGTGGATTGGTGCCCAGGGAGACAATAGGCCCTACCCCCTCTCCACCTATGGTCCCACACTGGCTCTCACACAGCCACAGTGCCATTCCTTCTCTCCCTCTCCCAAGAGCACCCAACGGGTCCCAAAGGTGGGACAGCCCAGACGGAGGGTGGGGTCCAAGCTACCACTCCCCTCCCAGAACAGCAAGAAGGGGCCAATGGAATATTTGGTCCGCAGAGGAAGTCTGAGATGCCTGAAGTGTGTTCCTGCTTCTTTCTAGATCTCCTTTTTTTAAAATAGGTTTTCTGTCCAGTCAAAGGAATAGGGACAACTCGTGCTCCACATCCCCCAAACCCTCTTTCAAGTGCCCAGCATGCACTTCTCTGACCGGGGCACTTAGTTTTCTTCTCCCTCCCTCTCAGCCTGTCGGATCAAAGCCACTTCTGTTTATTTGCACATTCAAATCCAGACTGCCTCCAGTAACCCGATCCAGTCAGGCGCCAGGATGGTGCAAGAGAAGCCTGCCTGCATCCCCTCCCCCATCTAACAGCCCTTTTGGCAGAACTGGGCAAGGAGGGGGACAGGGGTCTCCTAGGGTCAGAGTTGGGAGTGGAAGAGGAGCCATGCAATGACAAAGAAACAGACCGCCAATCCCTATAGAAAGGCCGGCCTCTGGTCCTCTCACTTCGATGGCAGGGGGAAACCAAGGCATCAAAAGAGATTTAGAAAATACAGCAATCAAGCCCTGAGCTTTTCTGTCCACCCTAGAACATTCAGGTGTCCAACTGTAGTCCTGTGGAGAAATTCCTTCTTAGTTCTAGCCTGAGAGGGCAGACCCAGGTAGTACTCAGAGGTTGGGGCTCACTTTGGGTTTCAGAAGCAGTTAATAGAAAGTGCTTTTTCTACCTACCTCCCCCAACTTCCTGCCTCTAGACAGATGGGAACAGTGATTGGAGAGTTGAGGAAGCTTTTACTTTGGCGGGGAAGGCTGGGAGCAGGGATGTAGCCTGAAGCCAAGGAGGAGGCTCTACTCTCTCATTGTTCTAGTTCCAAGGACAATGGGAATAGTCTCCAGAGAGTCATTGTTTCAAAAGCTGGAAATTGGGTAGGGGATTTCCGGAAAGTTTGAATGGAAGCCAAGCTTGGCTGTGAGGAGACAGGAGGAGGAGGAAGAGGAGGAGGAAGGGGAAAAGGAAGGGGAGGGGGCAGTCTGGGGTTAGGGGAAACTACCCCTAGCTCCTGAGCAAGTTTGCCCTCCTGATTTCACTGTTCTCAAATCCACACTGCTCGTCTTTGTTCGGATTCTTGCTCTGCTCTTTTCATCTAGCCCCCTTTTCTAGCTAAAATTAGCTCTAGATTCTTAATGCTCTTAAGCATAAAGAGAAGCCAAGATAATTTGTCCCCGCCTTGATGGCAACAATTGAGTCTGTTCCACCTTTGCAACCCTAGTGCAGAGCCCAGAGCATAGTGCAAGCTCAGGAAATGTGTGAAGAATAAATGAGTGAAGACCGTTGACTCTTGACTCCAGAAAGTCACAGCGACGATCCTGGACTTCCAGGAGAGTAGGCATGGGATTAAAGGTTTAAGGTGAGAAAAATCTAAAGATGAGGGATAATGAGGATTTGGGGATACACGAGGCATATGGCGGAGAAGGCAAGGTGTGGTTATTGGACAAAAAAGGCACAGCAATGTAGGGGCACCTGGCTGGCTCACTTGGTAGAGCGCGCAACTCTTGATCTCAGGGTTGTGGGTTTGAGCCCCACATTGGATTCAGAGATTACTCAAGAAAATAAAACTTTTTTTTTTAAAGTTCTTTTTTTTTTTTTTTCCCAAAGATTTTATTTATTTGACAGAGAGAAACACAGCGAGAGAGGGAACACAAGCAGAGGGAATGGTAGTGGGAGAAGCAGGCCTCCTGCTGAGCAAGAAGCCCAATGCGGGGCTCGATCCCAGGACTCTGGGATCATGACCTGAGCCGAAGGCAGACGCTTAACGACTGAGCCACCCAGGCGCCCCAAGAAAATAAAACTCTTAAGAACAACAAAAAAAAAGGCACAGCAATGCAGAACGATATTTGGCCTCTCAAGTGAAATTCTCTGCCTCAAGCATATTTTCTCTTCCTGTTCATCCTACCTAGACTGAGTTATCTTTCAGAAATACAGATGTGATCACATCTCTCCCTTGTGTAAAACCATTTGGTGGCTTCCCCCTGCCTCCAGGCACCTGTGAGTCAGTGAAATTGGAACTCCCCAAACACAGGACAACGTTGATTGTTCCCAATACCCACAGGTAACTGGCACCTAGCCAGCACTGAAACCACCCAGTAAACATGGAACGGAATCAACCAGCAATTGTGTGAGTTAATTCTGCCAATTCTATGCTCCCCGGATGGTGTCTCAAGGTTGGTACAGCTGATGATTTTGACTTAATGTTTTATCCATTTTATAGCTATTGATTTGATCTTTGAAAATAGCCAAGGGCCATGAAAATCAAAACATGTATATTTATTTTAAATATTGAATCATATTCTTCCATCTAACTAGAATATAATTGAGAACGAGGAAGTAAGCTAATGATCAGTGTAGAGCAACCCAAAGTGATGGCATAACTGCAATATATTCCATTTATCTTGTAGCTAGGGATGGCCAATGAAATATAAGTAGAAGAGGTAGGGTGTCTGGGAAGTTCTAAGAGGAGGAGGACTCAGGTGGGGAGCGCACGGCCCTTTTCACCTTTTTCTTTGTCTTGACTGGAATGTTGTTGTGATGGTTGGTAATCTAGCAACAATCTTGTGACCATAAAGGGTCAACGAGTTTGAAAGCCTTATGTTAAGGAAGGCCAAACAGAAAAATAGGAAGTGCTTAGGTCCCTGAAAACCAAGGAGCCACAGTGCTAGCCTCAAACTGCCTATGAATCTTGACCTATCAAGTTTATTTATGTGGAATAAATAAAAAAAAACCCCTTTTATTAGATTAAGCCCTTTAATTTGGGTCTTTATTATTAGGAGTCAGACACAATTCTCACTAATACAGTACTATGGTTTATATCAATAAAGAACTAAATTTCTATACCATTTCTTTCTGTTTGCTGAACTGATAGAAAAAAGAAAGAGTCAGAAGATATCTCCCACTGTGTACTAGAGCACATGAATAATCCTATGAGTTTTCAAAGTGGAGTTGCAAGCTGAGTTTGGAGGCAGGAGCTAGAGAGAACACAATTGCTCTGCACAACAAAGCTGAAGGAATAAATCCGAGGCGGCTGGGGAGCAGGGAAGAGGCCAAGCAGCATGCAGAAGATCGCTGTGGATGGGTCTTTGGGCATTAGGATGAAGTGGAAGCTGAGGGCCTGAAAGAAAGGAAGGGGGAGGCGGAAACCCTAAAAAAAGACACAGAACTAAAAAAACACAGAAGTTTATTAATAACACTTGAGGTAAATCCAGATAGTTCTGTAAGCTTCATCAGACGCCCGAGGGGCACCAGGCGACACGATACAAACCCGGACAATTCAAAATGGTGAGTACACGTCATTAAAGCAAGGCCTTTCCTAGCAATACAGAAGCCACGTTCTGGGTCAAAACAGCAGGTGGAACCGATGCTAACACCTCCACCTCCTTCACTGAATATGTAAAATGAGGGAGAAAACAGATTTAAAAACTCAGAGCCACTCTTGAAAACAAGAAAGGGAAATATTAAAAGCTATCAAAGAGGGAAGATGGATTACGTACCAAGAAATAAGAATCAGATGGATACCAGACTTCCTCTTACGTAATAACAGATGCTAAGAGACAGTGGAATGAAATCTTCAAAATGGCGAAATAAAGTAACGGTCAATGTAAAATTCTATGCCCCGTGTGACTACTGTTCCAGAGTGAGGGTAGAATAAAGCTACCTTCAGGTATGCAAGAACTCAGGAATCTTAGTAATCAAAGACTTTTACCGAAAGAACTGTTTCAACAAGAAGAATGGAGAATCCTGAAGGAGAAATGTGGGATGCGAAGTTCAACAGAAGGTTTTACATAGAGCCCAGGTGTAATTTTGTGAGAAGGAAGTACATAGGTAGGTGATGCTACAGTAAGAAACAACATCCGCAAATCCTAGAAGCTTGTAATCCCAAAGGTATATTTCCTGCTCACGTCAGCTCAGCTGAGATTCTGCTCTATATGCCTTCTGTGTTCTGGGATTTAAGTGGAAGCAAGAGCTTCTATTAGGAAGAATCTGTTTTCCTGGCAGATGGAAAAGAAAAGTAGAAAGCCATGGGCCTTAAAACATCAGCTAGGAAAAAACAAAACAAAACATCAGCTAGGAAGTAGTAAAGAGCCTTTCAATTCACAAACCATGTCAGGTGGCTAAGCCTGCCATCAATTGGATGTGTCCTGAAAATCACGTGGCAATGGAACGGGGTATGTAGGAATTTTTCAGGAAAGGGCACGAATAATTTGGGAACAGTAATACAATCTACCAAACAGAACAAACTCATTTGTATCCTGCTTTTCCAAGTCAAATATTAATATTGTGCATATAGGGAAGGAAAAAAAAATTCTCTGGCCGGGGCCCTGGGAATTAGGCTGACAAAAGACAGAATATATACATACAAGGGGAGGGCACCTAATGATGAGTAACTCAAGGGATAGTTAAAACTTGGAGCTTATTGAGCATGTTTTTTAATTTAAAAGTGGGGGAGGGGCAGAGGGAGAGAGAATCCTAAGCAGGCCCCACGCCCAGCATAGAGCCCAACACGGGGCTCGATCTCACAACCCCAAGATCATGACCTGAGCCAAAATCAAGAGGCAGACACTTAACTGAAGGAGCCCCCCAGGCACCCTGGAATTTATATAGTATCTTGACAAAGAACAATAAAATTGTAGAGAAGTGACAAGATAAAGGAAAATGAGTTTGAGCTTTTAGGGGGTGTCAAACAGGGAAGGTGAATATGAGTAAACTAAGAGGAGATAAGTGTTATTTCAGTAAGGTTTGTTCGCAGAGCCCGGTCAGTGCTTACTTTCCCTCTTCTTCCTGGCCATAAAACTTCCCCAAGAGCGAAGATTTATGGCAGTCCTCATTTCCCAGAAGTTTCTGCCTTCAGTTACATGGGGAAGGCTCTGTGGAGGCTTCTTTCTACAACTGTTGATTCTCATTTGCCTCCAGCTCCAAATCGTTCTTACGCCAAAATGGTGTATTTTGGGGTGGCATATTCTGATGCTTTATCTGATGCTTTACAGGAGCATTTGCTCATATCATTATTAATCCTCACTGTTTTCTTTTATAAGAGGCAGAGATCTAATATGGTTTAGAAAAACCACATGGTTGGGGCACCTGGGTGGTCCAGTTGGTTATTCATCTGACTCTTGATCTCAGGGTCACGGGTCCTGAGTTCAGGCCCTGTGCTCAGCTCCATGCTCAGCGTGGGGTCTACTTAAACAAATACAAACAAACAAACAGAGGCACCTGGGTGGCTCAGCTGGTTAAGCAACTGCCTTTGGCTCAGGTCATGATCCCAGGGTCCTGGGATCCAGCCCCGGTGTCAGGCTCCTTACTCAGCAGGGAGCCTGCTTCTCCCTCTCCCTCTGCCTGCTCTTTCGCCTGCCTATGCTCTCTTTCTCTTTGTTAAATAAATAAATAAAATTAAAAAACAAACAAACTAACCCGGCTGAGATGATAGGAGCTTTGGGGCTCTAAGACATAAAACTTATGCAGGGGTGCGTGGAGGGCTCAGTCTGTTAAGCATCCAATTCTTGGTTTTAGCTCAGGTTGTTTCAGCTCTGATTTCAGTTATTTATAATTAAACAACTTTAACCAAAACAAAGTGACATCAAGAAGGAAAGTGTAAGACCATTCCCCTGGTTAAATCTAAGTCTCTATCTAATCAGGGCAAAAACCCCCAGCTTCTGGG
>JAQQSY010005734.1:0-11478 GCA_028646535.1 Procyon lotor | reverse complement strand
CCACTTTCTGCCCCTGGGTGGAACAGTTTCCACTCAAACCATCCACTTCCCTTTGTCGCAACCGCTCCCTGGTTCAAGACTATGATGGAAACACTGCTTGTGTGTAGCTGGCTTTGTGTGTGAAGATTATAAAGGCAGAAGTTATTCATTAGGGCGCCTGGGTGGCTCAGTCCATGGTCCCAGGGTCCTGGGAGCGAGTCCTACATCAGGCTCCCCACTCAGTGGGCACCTTCTCCCTCTCCCTGCTGTTTCCCCTGCTTGCACGCTAACAAGTAAATAAATAAAATCCTTTAAAAAAAAAAAGTTATTCATTAAAAAAATACTAATCATTGTGGCCTTCCGCATACACCATATAAAATGGTAGGAGGTGAGGATAGGGAAGCCTGAATAGAAACAGTATCCGGAATATCGAACAGGAAGGAAGGCTGCAGTCACGGCAGAGGGGCCCTAGTTCTGAGCCCCACGATCATGGTTGGAGGGTGGGTCTGACCGCTGGGCCCACACCCAGGCTTCTGGTGCAGGAGGCATGTCCTGCATCTCCACTGCAGTCAAGTGAATAGATAAAATGCTGATGTTCTGCAGGCCAGCGGGCTTTGTGTCTCAAACAAGACATACGGGGGTGTCCTTGGTGAGTACTGACCGCGGGGAGCCCAGAGAGCTACACTGACTGGTGCAGCCTCCCCCAGGCCTGCCTGCCCTGGCCCTCGGGTTCCAGATAAAGAGACAGGGAGAGGGAGGCACAGACCCACCGCTGGAGGAGCCACGGGCCAGCCAGGCCTCCGATCTCTGTTCAGGCCTCCGGGACCCCGGCAAAGCAGTGTCCCCCAGAGCAACCACACGCTGACCCCTGGCTAACGCCCCCCAACCTGCAGCTCTCAGCCAAGCATGCCCTGGGCTGTTCTTCCCCAAGTAAAGGAGGATGCCAAGTCCAAAGGAGGCATTTTCTTTGCCGGGTTAGAAAACACCAGACCACGAAGATCATGGGGAATGAAGACTCCTCGGACTCTGGGTCTGGCCCCCAGAGAGGAAAGGGCACCCATCTGGGCCAGGGTCTGACGGGCCCGCAGACCTGGCCCTGTGTGTCCCTAGTTCAGACTGCCTAGAAAGCCACAGCGTCTCAGTGGGTGACAGAGCCCTCAGAAGACGCACAGGCCAGGGCCTCGGGCACGCGGGCAGCGTTCTCCACCACCAGCTCATTAGATCTGGCTCTGGGAGAGAGCAGTTCATTTACCCCCGAGGGGTGCTCCAAGGGACAAATGCACTTCCGAGGACCAGGTGGGAGCCTGCACGACAATGGGACAGAAACCCGACAGAGCTGGTTCTGAGTGTGCTCAGACCCTGGTCCCCGGGGCCCGGCCCAGAAGAGCTCCACGCAGCACAGCTGCCATCATGCCATCCTGGCAGCAGATGCCCGAGCTGGTGCCGGCCGGGTCCCACTGTCCCCCAGCCGCCCCTGCCCTGGCTTCTACCCGGGAGCCTGATAAGCCAGGCTGGGCCTCCCACTGCTTCAAAGTCAGGGGAGAGGACGGCTCAGTCCCAGCCCCAGATCCTTTCACTGCCTTCAGTGGCTTTTGCTGTTTAAGAAGCTTTGGTGTCATAGGGGCAAAGGGCCTCCACAGCCCTGGGCAGTCCTGCCTTTCAAGGGCAGAAGCCACCAGCAGGTGCTGCAGGAAGTGATATTTGAGCAAGACTGGAGAAGCTGGTAGTCAAAAGGTCATGCAGGAGCGCTAGAGACCACAGGGTACATCTCCCCTGGACCCTGTGACGCAGTGTCCTGGCCTCTTGGCTCGGCCGCGAAGGCAGCACCAGATCTGAGCGTGCCCCGCACAGAGGCCCCAGCATAATATAATGATGACTTCCTGGACCCCACCTCCAACTCACAGAATCAGACTCTTCAGGGACTCAGGCTCTGGAATCTGTACTTTTCACAAACACCACAGGCTTAGGAGCCCTGACCTACTGTGTTAAGAGGTCAGAGAGGAGGTGATTCATGAAATTTATTAAATTCCCAGGGTATAAGACACCTGCCCTGATTTGGGAACCCTGAGAATCATTAAACAACCTGGGGAGGGGAGGAAAGTGAGGAACAGATTCCAAATTGTTGAGCTCTTCTGCAGGACAAGCAACCAACTGAACAGCACCTTCCCTCACTGTGAGCTCAGCCCCCCAGAGATCAGGCACACTGGCCTTACTCACCATCTGTTATGAGTGCTCTGCTGGTCAGAACCTTCCCCAGCATGAACTTCAACACAGCCAGGATGCTGCAAAGGATCCCACTTAAAATGGAGACGCTGAACAGGAAATCATCCTAAAAGACAAAGTCCCAGATTTCAACAGTTCACCTCCTGCTAGAACAGGTTACCTGCAAACCACTTGCCTTAAAGATCAGCTTTGTTCCCTGAACAAATAATCAGTTGGGTATGCTGCCACCAAGTGGGAGTATGTTGGTTGGTCTCATAGGTTAGCTAGTTACCCGTGTCACTGGGTACTGGAAGAGATGATCAAAAACATAATCCAGATTTATATTCCCTTAGACACCAAGTATTTCTTTTCCTGTAGGAGATTTCAAGTTTTTCTGCCAAAATGTTTGGCAATCACTGATCAATGATGTAACTGGAATGCTAAAAACAGTGCATGCTATGTGTAGTTTTTCATAAATAATTCAAAAAGCAACTGGGGAATATGGGAACATGTAAGTACACCACTGGACTAAGAACACTTCAACACAGAGCCTACTGATTTGGCCACAGGGCCAATTATGGATGAAGCTACTTATAACCGTGTTTTTTCCTTAAATTCACACAAGGCAATTAGAAGTTCAAATATAGCTTTCAAGGTGCGGAAAAGGCATCTAAAAATAAAGTCTGCTATTGACGTTATCATAGCACTTCCTATAAGTTTTGACCTTAACTTTGCAAGCAAATGAATGAGTCACACACGCAGAAGCCAGCACCACCATCTCGTGACATTAGAGCCACCACACTCCCCATCCTGGAGCTCCCGTGCATCACTCCCGCGAGACAGCCTCCAGACTGTCTCCAGTATTAAAATGCAACTTCCAGCAGAAATCTGATAAAGCATCACATATACAAAAAAAAGTAAGATTCCTTAAGCATCTTATTCCCCAAAGTCACTAACCTAGTGTCAGAAAGCTGGGAAGAAGGAAGACAGCTTGTGTTCCTAGCTTCAAAACTGAACAAAATCATTTGAAAAATCATCTCCCTAGAAACGAGATATCTGCAAGGCATCAAAGCGTCTCCCCCAGAATACTGATCAATGGTGGTTGGTCTTAACATATGCCCCCTGATCCTTTGTTAATCCTTCTTTAGGAGGTACAGCTGAATTCCCTTCTCCCTGAGTGTGGGCTGGGCTCCTGACAGGTATCTAACAAGGAGGTATGGTAAGGGGAAAATAGTAACTTTGCAGGGGAGAAGCTGGCAAGCAATCTAAGCCAAGTGATTAAGATCAACAGGACCATTAATGAGTTCTGCCGACATCACAGGCTTCCTGATATAAGGTGACATGACAAGAACAGGTCTCGGTGTTCTACCCAAAAGTCCATAACCTCGGCTCAATCTTGAAAAAAGCACCAAATGAACCCACATGGAGGGACAGTCTACAAAATACCTGAGCACTACTCTTCAAACATGTCAAGGTCATGAAAGATAAAGAACAACCAAAAACCTGTCGCAGATTGGAAGCTATGGAGACAGAGGCCTGAACTATTCCCTGATACCTTTATTCCACCCCACAATTTACTCAACTCATACATATCACTACTTGGACTGTCCTGGACTGGATCCTGGAACAGAAAAAGGATATTATGTGGGAACACGGGGAAAACTGGAACGGACCCTGGAGTTTTGGTAATAGCCTACTAATGTCAGAGTTTGGGCAGATGTGCCCTGATTATCTGTGTGAGATGTTAACGTCAGGGGAGGCTGGATGAACGACATGGGAAATCTCTATACCATCTTTGTGACTCTTATCTAACATTATTTCAAACTTTAAAGTCCTTTAAGAGAATCACCTAACTTTATTATTATTATTGCTCTTTTTTTTTTTTAAAGATTGTATTTATTTATTTGACAGAGAGAGAGATCACAAGTAGGCAGGGAGGCAGGCAGAGGCAAAAGGGGAAGCAGGCTCCCTGCTGAGCAGAGAGCCCGATGTGGGGTTCGATGCCAGGACCCTGAGATCATGACCTGAGCTGAAAGCAGAAGCTTTAACCCACTGAGCCACCCAGGTGCCCCTATTATTATTGCTCTTATTGTCATTTTTCACCTCCTCAAATTATCAGTAAGGACCATGCCAAACCTAGCCTTTTGGCAGATCCTGAGTCCCTGCCGTGCGTAAGGTGACAAAGCAGGGTCCACAAGGGGGAGGGAGGGGATGGGGAGCAAGGATCTCTAAATCACAGCTCCCTTTGAGTCCCTTTGTGTAGGGACTCACTCTCATCATGGGTGTCAGCACTCACAGGCTCTAAGGCAATGTCTCAACATGGACCCAGGTGCTGACAGGATTCAGAAAGCCCAAGTTGGGAGATTGACATAGTCAAGCACTTTGAGACCCCAAAATTCAGAGGCTCAATTCTTACTTTGCAACCCTCACACCTGAGGGTTTTCCATTCAATCTGTTGGCAAAGTCCTCATCCCTAAATGCCCAAATGTAGAGAGAGTCTGTTGTTCACCCCATCTAAGTCCCAAGGAGCTGGGGTACCCCCATGCATCTTGAGATGAGCCACGAAAGCTTCAGCTGTCCTCTCCTGGCTCTGCTGACACAGGGAGCTCACTGCTGGATTGGGGGGAGGGGGGCTTGGCTGAAGGGCAGTGATGCACCAGCAGACCTCTGCTCACATCTGGACTCCACTGCTTACTGGGGAAACAGAGCCGGGCACTCACATCTCAATTCTCTCTTCCACAGGGGGAAATGTGATACTGCAGCCCCTGGCAAGCAAATAATGTGCAGTCAATGTGGCACTTCATGTTAAAGGGCCCAAGCACATGATCCATGCGCTAACCCTTCCACCGGACAGCCACACTGAGGGCTAACGGCGAGCCCCGAAGTATGCGAAGCACTCGTCTAAAAGAAACGCCGGGAGATGGTTACCTCCCTAGAAAAAAGGATGCATGGTGCAAGGTAAAGAAATGTAAGAACAGCTCTGGGTGGGTCGTCAAGGCTTCTGCCTCCAAGCCCCCGCACCACTGAGTCCACACTGGTGAGGGTCAAATGCAGTTCCTGTCCCTCTGCAGGGTTCCCACGGTCCCTGCTCTGCTTTGCTATGCTCCCATCTCCTTCCTGCCAGGCAGCCCTGCTGACTTCAGGGACAACAGCCCGACACATGCTTCTTCTGATCCCCACAATAAACAATAAAGCCCTATTCTGTACCATTTCGAGTTGTTCCAGTTCTCCGCTTGAAACTGAAATACCACTTCACGTCTTTCTTTTTTTTTTAAGATTTTTATTTATTTATTTGACAGAGAGAGATCACAAGTAGGCAGAGAGGCAGGCAGAGAGAGGGGGAAGCAGGCTCCCTGCTGAGCAGAGAGCCCGATGTGGGGCTCGATCCCAGGACCCTGGGATCAAGACCTGAGCTGAAGGCAGAGGCTTTAACCCACTGAGCCACCCAGGCGCCGTGAGATACCACTTCAGAAGGATGCCTCAGAGCGCTTAAAGCAGTGCCCGGCTGCTCAAGACGGTCATCAAGAAGACCTGGCCGCCGGCTGAGCTGCAAGCCGGACCAGGCAACTGCAGGCTCCCCTTCCCCCAATCTGTCCTTGGAATGGGAGTTCCACTTGCCTTCCCCACTCCCCGAAGCTGCCCCAAGGATCCAGCCTTGGAGATGTGCTGTCGGAGTTCTCTTGGGCTCCACCCAAGGCAAGCCTCCTGTATGAGCTCACTTGCTAATAAAACCTACCACCTACCAATCCGAAGTGGTCATCCTCCTGTTTCCATCTCTTCCTGCCTTCCGCCTATGGGGGCCGGTTTCCTATCACACCTGGGAAGCCCCAAGGAGCTTGTGAACCAACAACGGGTGAGCCAGCCAGGAAGGTGGCATCCATAGGACTTGGCCACCGACCTCTAAGTAGGGAGGAGGGGCCCACGTATTAGATGCTTGCGGACTATTATGAGACAACAGGAGATGCTTTACTGCCCCTGTGTGAGGACCCTCGTACAGCGCACTGCAGCACAGAGGGGACACAAAGGGTGCCATGGTGGGCTGGCCTTGACCGTGCGCTGCCGAGCTGGGCACTGATGCCCCACCAGAGGCTGCAGCGCGGGTTACGGAGTTGGAGGAAGAGCTGAGGATACAGAAGGACGAATGGTGGTCCGGTCCGCTGCTCTGCTGGCTTCGGGGCTGGCCGACAAGCTGGGGGAGCAGGGTCGTCAGCTGGAGACCTTGGCGTGCCCTCCTGCAAAGCTGGGAGGGTGCAAGGGATCTTGACTGAAGATCTGGGCACCTGTGACAAAGCCTGGTTAGGATGCTTAGCGGTGGGATCTCTGGGAAAGTGAGGAGAGTGAAGAGGAGGGTTTGGTGGTTATCGGTGAGGAAACAGACCAAAGAGCCCCAGCCATCAACCTTCAACAGAAGGGAAATTTTTAAATAGCAACAAAACCCTCCTAGGAGAAAAACTGCGTTATTTCTCTGTGCCTTTAAGTTGTAAATCTTATCATGCCTTTGAAATGTAAGCACCCCTAGAGATAACCACCAGACCACCCACAGAGACTCAGGAAGAAAAGGGGGAAAGAGGACTACTGGAGGAGCTGCTTTGCCCAAAATCTAGTCCTCAGCCTCCAAAAGTTCACTCATCAAGGGCTCAAGTTTTAGAATGCAAGGTATGGGGTCACTATTTGTGTCTGTATGATTACGTATGAGTGTGGCTCTATGGGCCTATGTTATATGCGTGATGTTTTTATACCTCCGGAGGGCACTGCTGAGGACATTCTGTAAAAGAGCCCTACTTACTCAGCTTAAGGAAAAGTAAGCTTTTTTATGAAGCATGTATGTATGGAAAACTAAAACATAATTTTCTTTCATCTGCTATAAGGACAAAGTTTTCTTGGACTATTGGTCTTCTTTTGGGCGAGATTATGAAAGGTTTTTCTTTACCTTTTAAGTAATCTGCCCAAAAAACAAAGATGCTGTGTTCTGCCAAAATAATTTCCTGTGCTTCATGTTACCTTTATCAGGTCTTTGATTATTTAACAAAACTGACTTTCTATTAGAAGGGGTATGTTTTTCACAACTATGTGACTTGGTGTATTTGCCTTTGAAGTCTTTAATTATCACTTTGGTTAAATGGATAACTAAGTATTATTTCACAGTGACCTGTGATCCTACTTAATCAAGTCTTTTTAAACCTTAGGTATTTTTGACAAGCTTCCCCAAAATCAAATTTTCAGTGAAGACTTAACTATGAACCAACTTTGGAATTTTCCAGAGAGTCCCCAGAATATCTCCAAAGATGTGTTCTCTTTCCTTATGAAAGGAAGATGTTGAATTAATTAGGCTGTGAATGATGCTAAACTTTCTTTAATGCCCATTTATTTGAATTCCTAAAAATGTGGTAAATCCTGGTAAAATGCTATTACTCATAATTTTAAAATGTATGTCACAGAAATAGCCAAAAATCTCTTGTTAATTACATTATAATGAATGCTCTTTAAATCTTTAACCATGGCCATTTTTAAGCCTTTTGCCATTTACAGACAGCTACTATTTTGCTCTGATGATTTGGCATGAAGTGTTCCTGCAAAAGTGCTTCATCATCAAGGAGATTCCCAGAAAAGATTTTGATTAGTAAAGGTTTCTGATAACTAAGATCAATTTGCCTTCATGTGGAAGGGACAATAAAGTTTCAAGTTAACCCCCAAGGCCACCTGCGTAGCCACAATATGTCATGGACCCATCTTCCTTCTCCACCTCAGTAAAATGGGCCCATGACATCAATGATATACTGTTAACATGTGAAGACTGCCTTGGCGGCAGGACACTATGCAGGCTTTGCTGGAGTATCTACAAGAGGAAAAAAAACAAACAAACAAAAACGGGCAGTGAGCCCACAGAAAATTCAAGGCCAGGTGCTGCAATAAGGTTTGGGGTGTTGCTTGGTCAGATAAGATGCTCGTTGTCCCAGAAGCTGTGACTGGTAAGATGCAAGCCTATTCATCCCTCAGGAGTGTGAAAGGGATCCCAGTCTTGGTAGGCACTTGGGTTGTTGGAGGACTTATACTCCCCACCTGGCACAATGCCCCCATCTCTTGTGCCACTTGGTAGAGAAAGGGCACATACAGGACTGGAGATCAGAGCAGCAAGCCACCTCTGAGAAGGTAAGGATATTAATGAGGCAGATTAAAGCTCTGGGCGTCTCCCAAACTGGGCTACCATTTGAGTTAAATATGTCTAGGCCTCCGGAAGGTAGGAGTCAGAGACTGTGGCAGAGACAACAAAGGAGAGAGCGCCCCTAGGATTTGGGTCCCAGCTTGGGAAGGGGACAAAACCTGACGTAGCCACAGAGGGTTTAACCAACAACTCCTTGCACCGTGCACAGCATTCCTCCCCACGGAGCTTCTCGGGAAGGAAGGAACCACAGCAGCCATGAGGCTGCTGAGAGCTGTTGGTGAACGCTAGCTGTTAACCAGTGGCAGTGACAGTGGGCTGTCCTAGAGAAATTAACCCTACGGCTTAGACAAGGAGAGGCCAAGGGATGGGTGAGCCACACCCGGGCCCTTGTGGGCTCAGGATGCACCGAGGGACAGTGGGTCTGCCTGGAAGAGCCTGAGGCAGTCGTCGCTAATAAAGCATTGGAGACCCCCAGCCACTGAGAAGCTGATGCCCTGGAAAAAAATTTGTGAAAAAAGGAAAAAAAAAAAAAAAAGCTGATGCCTTACCTCAAAACAAGCCCTGGCAAATGACCCCATGACACACACAGAAGATGAGGTATAGAGAGCGGCCACCACAGCGCCCAGACGACATGGCGTATTGCCAAGGGTGCCAGACTGCACGAGGTCGGTGCTCTAAGCATGTCGTGAGCGTTCTAAACCCCCAGGGCAGCCGCCAAAGGAGTCCGAGGCCAATCACAGAGCTCCCGACTGGTGAGGTGGCAGACTGATTATATTGCTCCCCTCCCTCCAGGGCGAGCTTCTACATATGCCTGGACTTGGGCGGACACTGATCTGCCCTAAGCTTTCCCAGGTCACTGTGCAAACCAAGCTGCCGCCATTAGGGGCTTTAAAAAGCCCAGTACCACGTATGGACACCTTGTGGAATAAACAGTGATGAGAGCGGCCACATTTCAAAGGTCATCATGTGCAAGACATGGCAAAAGAACATGACAAGGAATGCAGGCTCCATCCCCCCTAGAACCCAGAAGCAACAGGGTTGGTAGAAAGGAACAGATAGAATATTAAAGCAGCAGATGAAATTACTAACAAGTAAAATACCACCTTGACGGGGTGGACTGAAAGGCTGTCCCAGGCTTTTATACATTTGAATGATCAGCCAGGAGGGTCTGTGACCCCACATGCCAGACCAGGGTTCCCTGCCGAGGCCCCCAATGTCATAAATGTACGGAAGCTGCAGTTGACAGCCAATGCCCTCTCACTCTGAATCAGCATGCTGGGCCGCTGGGAACACCAAGCCCTACCACGCCAGGGAAGAGAGTTACCTACTGGAATTTGCAACAAAATGTCCTGCCAAGATGGGTGAATTCCTTCAAAACCCTGGATAAGGGGGAATCAATCTCTACAGGGACCCCATTGCCCTGATGCCTGCTGGACCTGTTGAAATGCTCTACCTGGAATGAACATGCACCCCTGAAAGAGGGGAGAAGGTGGGGGCCCTGACCTGCCATATCCTGCCCCTGGCCCATGCATCTCCTCAGGACGGACGTGTTGCCTCCCTCAGCCAACACACATGGTATGTACGAGGTCAAGTTTCCTTTTTTTTTTTTTTTTTTTTAAAGATTTATTTATGTTAGAGAGTGAGAACATGACCAGGAGGGGCAGAGGAAGAGGAAGAGTCTCAAGCAGACTCCACACACAGAGCCCGACGTGAGGCTCAATCTCACAATCCTGACATCAAGAGTCGAGGGTTTAACCAACCGCACCACCCAGGCTCCCCAACCGGGTGAAGTTTCCAAAGTTGCCAGCCTCCCTTTCCTCAAACCCAGATGGGCATTTTTGGGTTCCCCCAGATACAATCACTTGACTGCTGTCTTGGTTCCTTCTGTTGGCTGGGGATAGGGTATAGCCACCCAGCAAGGCTTAAAGGACAAAAGGCCTGTCCTTACTGAAATGTCTATAGTGAGAAAGTTGTCTTCCAAAATTGGAGAGCCTCCGACATTATCACTGCACCATTATCCAAATGGAAGCTTCTGTGTTCCTATCGGATGAGTCTGCTCATGTGTCATCTTTATTAAATCACAGGAGGACCCAAGTGAATACCTTCAGTGATCTGATCCATTTGGATCATGGGGCTCTTGGTGGAAAAAAGTTGTCACTGATTATGGGAATTACATCTTGACGTGTTTTCCCTACACGTGCGTGCATGGCTGCCCCCATGAAGCCCAACAGCTGCTGAATGAGCCACCGCCATGCTAAGGAAGGCCCTTGCTTGACCACCCACGGGCAACCGCGGAACAGGAGGCATACAAGACTGTAAAAGCCAGTCACGAGGGGTGAAGGACTGGAAGGGGTCATCGAGAACACAAGCTTGGGGCTGCCTGGTGACTCAGTCAGTTAAGCGTCTGACTCTTGGTTTCAGCTCAGGTCAGGATCTCAGGGTCATGGGGCTGAGCCCCACATTGGGCTCTGCACTGAGATTCTCTCTCTCTCCTTGCCCTCTGCCTGCTCATTCTAAAATAAATATATCTTAAAAAAAAAAAAAGGAACACATGACCGCCAGTTGACCAGCAAACCGGGCCTGAGCAATTGGAGGCTCCCCACCCCCTCCTCTGTCCTTGGAATCGGAGAGCCACTTGCCCCACCCCACTGCTCCTAGGAGATGCTCCAAGGGTGCAGCCTTGAGACAGAGGCGTGGTGTTGAGGCTGGACTAGGTATGTGAGTGAACCCAGTTATAACCTCCACAGAAACTTCTCAGATTCTGGCAGGCAGAAATCACTCATCCCGCAGCCGCCCAAGACAAGCCTTGTAGGTTCCCATGCGTATTACACCTGCCACCTACCAATCTGGAGTGGGCCACGTCTCCTTGGTTCCTCCCTGCCCTCCACTCATGGGGGATGGTTGCAGATTATACCTGGGAAGCTTCCAAGGAGATTGCAAACTGAGACTGGCACAGCGTAAATGCTATATTTAAATGTGGAGAAGCCACTATGCAAAACTCAGACTTTTCCTGTCGGTGGATTATTTCTACCAACCACCCCCTGCTTCCAGGATCAGCTCTGAGGAGCGACTGCCTTCCTGGAGTCCCGGAGAGCGGGGACGGTGGCCGTCTCCAAGCCTCACCCACATCTAAG
>JAQQSY010005733.1:0-11479 GCA_028646535.1 Procyon lotor | reverse complement strand
TCCATCCACTCCATCCACCCACCCACCCATCCCCCCATCCCCCCATCCCCAATCCGTCTGTCGTCCATCAATCCACCATGTATCTACCCATCCACCTACCCATTTCCCATCCTCCCACTTTTTATCCATCTGTCCATTGTCTCTCCACCATCCACCACCTATCTACTATCCATCAATCTACCATCCATGTACCATGCATCCACTCACCCACCCATCCACCCACCCCATTCATTGACCATCTACTATCCATCCGTCATCTGTCCACCTGTCTCCCATCCATCCATTATTTATTCATCTCTTCATTGTTTCTCCACCATCCACCACCTATCCACTATCTATCCATCTACCATCCATGTACCATGCGTGAAGTCACTTGATTTCTGTGATGGTGGGACTGGAATCCATCCCTCCAGCCACCCATCCATCCACCGAACCATCCATCCATCCACCCATCCATCCACCATCCATCCCTCCACCCATCCATCCACCGAACCATCCATCCACCCAAACATCCACCCACCGAACCATCCATCCATCCATCTACCCACCCATCCATCCATCCACCCACCCACCCATCCACCATCCATCCATCCATCCACCCAACCATCCATCCATCCATCCATCCATCGATCAATCCATCCATCCATCCACCCATTAACCCATCCATCCATCCACCCACCCACCCATCCATCCACCCATCCATCCATCCATCCATCCATCCATCCATCGATCAATCCATCCATCCACCCACCCACCCCATTCATCGACCATCCACCACCCCTCCACCATCCATCCATCCATCATCTATCCACCCATCCGTCTACCCATCTACCATCCATCCACCCATCTATTCATTTTCTTGTCTGTCCATCTGTCCATCCACCCATCCGTCTACCCATCTACCACCCATCCACCCACCCATCCACCCATCTCCTCATCTACCATTTATCCAACCCATCCATCCATCCACCCACGCATTGTCCATCCATCTATCCAGCTACCATCCATCTGTCATCCATCCACCCACCGTCCACCCCATTCTTCAAGGCTGTATTGAGTAGCACTTGTGTGCTGGCTTGTGCCAGGGGCTGTGCGTACAGAGAAGGACAGATACTACCCTTCCCTCGAGGAGCTCCAAAGCAGGTACAGGGAACGAGGTGTCCACAGGACTGACAGGCCTGTAGGGGGAGCAGACGGTGTTGGCAATGTTACCTTGCACTTGACTACAGCTCCAAAAACCAACCCCACATTCTCTCTACCCAGTGAAGTGGCTTACAGCCCTGGGATACCCAGGGGACCTTGGGGTTTGGCCTTGGGATCAGGAAAGAATATTCAGATTCCAGATCTGTCTCTGACTTGGTTGGAGTGGTGGGTGACCCAGGCTTGCTCTGTTCTTGGCTTTCACTCAGCACTCCCTGACGACTGTGCCCCTGACCGCTGGCCCTGATGGCCATCCTCTTGTTTCCGCAGAGTGACTTGTTGGACGTCAATCAGATCATCAAGGACTTGGCCTCCATGGTGTCAGAGCAAGGAGATGCCGTCGGTGGGTACCTGTGCCACTCTCTCGTCCTGTGCCCCACGGCCACGTGCCCTTCCCCCCAGGTGTAGGCAGGGCTGCCTCCCAGATGAACGAGAGCCAGGGAGGTTCCAGAGATCTGAGCCTCTGCTGCCCTTCCTCTCTGTGTCCCCAGGTCTCCCTAGTCCCTCAGGAAGGCCAGGGTTGGGGAAGCTCTTGCAAGAGGGTGGCCCACCCTTTCTGCTCATTGAGGAGTCTGGGCCCTGTGCCTCCCACCCTGGGCCTTCCTCCCACCAGAGGATTCCCCGGGGTGAGGACAGACTGTGCCGGGTGGGGGAGGGGTCAAGGCTGCAGCCAGTGACTCAGCAGAGCCGCCTTGGGGCGTGCACGACTCAGGCAATGGTGTGGTGGGGGCAGGGCTGCGCCAGGAGTGGGCCCCTGTCCACGGTCTCTGTGTTCCCTCCGTGTGAGGACCTCAGCCCCACCCAGCCCAGCCTCTCCACGCCAGAGGGCCACGTGGTTCTTGTGCTCCCACCCCGAGTGCCTGGGAGCCCTGAGGGGTGGTGTAGGAACCGCAGGTCTCGGGCCCAGAAGCGTGGGGCTGACTTGTGGCACCAGAGCCTCTGGCCAGCACCATCCGCTCCCAGCCAGCCTCTGTCCCCCATCCCAAGGTTCTGAGGTCCGTGTGTGTCCTGTTCCCCACAGGGCAGCCCGGCTGTCCCCCTGCCGTACCCCGAGGAGAGGAAGGGACTGGGGAGGGCAGGGCTTGCTGCCCTCCAGGGCTGCTGTCCGGTGCGCTTGCCTTTCGCTCTTTCTCCGGGTCCGGGCTGCCTGCGGGGCCATGCTCGGGGGTGTGCAGTGGGTACCCCGGCCGGCCTCGCGCTGCTCGCCCCGGGCCCCGCCTGCCTGGGCAGCACATCCTCCTGCCTCGCGCCCGTCGGCGGCAGCCGTTCCCACCTCTGGCCAACTGTTTTTGGGCAGGGTGTGCAGAGCGTTCTGTCCACTGCAGATGTCACCCAGATGGTCGTTCAGTCCCAGGGACAGACTGGTCAGGAGGGGCCATCTCCAGGTGCAGAGGGGAAGAAGAGCAGGCGAGGGCTGACTCGGGGCCACCGTGGTCAGGGCCCAGGGACCCTGGGGCACCGGGATTGGAGCACAGGGGCCGAGAGCAGCTGAGACCTCAGGACTCTGCCGTGTGCTGCTGTGGGTGGTCTTACTGTGCTGGATGAGGGGCAGGGGCCCGTGTGCCCCTCTGCAGGGACAGTGGAGGCCGTGAGCTCCGCGGGGCGCGGCCAGGCTCGGCCCCGGCCCGCCCCACCCCCAGCAGCTGCCCGCTGGCCTCTGCCTGCCCCTTCAGCCTCCGGTGCCTTTCCAGGGTCCGGCAGCAGCAAGGCCACGTGCCGGCAAAGCTCCAGCCCCGAGCCCGGCGTGGCGGCCCCGCTGCCCGGCTTGGGCTGCGCGCCCCCGCGGCCGGGCCCCCACTCCCGCACCAAGACGCGCAAGCCCAACTTCAGCCCCCAGGAGACGGAGGTGCTGGTGCAGAGGGTGACGCGCCACTACCCGCTGCTGTTCGGAGCGCTGCGGGCTGCGCCGTCCCGGAAGCACCGTGCCTGGAACAAGATCCTGCAGGCGGTGAATGCGCTGGGCTACTGCCGGCGGGACCTGGGCGACCTGAAGCACAAGTGGCGGGACCTGCGCGGGGCGGTGCGCAAGAAGCTGGCGGAGCACTCGCGGGCCCCCGGCCTCACACCTGTCGAGTGCCTGGTGGCCGAGACCTTCTCAGCCCCAGCTCCCCCAGGCGAGGCCCAGGCTGCTGAGCCCCTGCCAAGTAAGTGGCCCCTCTGGGCCTGCTCCCGTGCTGGGGGGCAGTGAGGGGCCCCAGGGAGCGGGACCCCCAGAGGAGGGCTGGGGGCCATGGGTCTGCCCGCTGCCCACGTGCTCCTTCTCTGCTCCTGGACACCGAGCCCACGGCTGGGGGGCCACCCGCCTGGGCAGCAGAGGGGCTGGGGCTCGGAGCCAGGCTCATCCTGGCCCCAAGCTGGGAGCCCTTCTGGGGCCTCCCCTCCATGACATAGCCCAGCCGAGGGCCTCTCCCAGTGTGGGGGAGGGGACCTCCGACCCCTTCCTGTGCTCTCATTACAGGGGCCTCTCTCTCTGGGGTCCCTCAGCCCCCAGACCAGACCAGGGCAGTCTCCAGTGGCTCCCCGCTTCCCAGGGCACACTGAGCCCCCCTACTCTGAGCCCATGCACCTCCTGTAGGGCCCCCCACCTTTCTGGAAGTTTCTGTGCCTGTGAGGAAGGCCTGGGGGCTTGGTGGGGTCTTCCCCGTGCACACAGCCATCTCCGGCCTTCGGGGGGCTGCTGGCTTGGACTCCTGCTTGCCGCCTCCTTCCGTGCCTCCTGCCGCTCCTCCTCCTCGAGACGCCTTGGAATGTCCCCGTCCGGCTGCTCGCGGCAGCTGCACCCCTGCTCTCAGCAACACGGACTGTTTCCCGAGGGGCTGCTGGAGGCACCTTGGGGACGAAGCTCAGAGCAGGACCCGCTCTGTCCTGAAGCCACACAGTGGACCACGGGACTCGGCCTGCACGCAGATGCCCCAGCGGGTGGCACACGTCTAGAGGGCCCCGCGCGTGCCCGGCAGAAGATGTGTGTGGACACGCCGTTCCTCGGTGCCGGCCTTGCCTGTGGGCCCGGGAGACGGCACGGGTCAGGGCCAGCCTCTCAGGCCAGGGGAGGCTGCCATACTTGGCTCCAGACAGCTCCGGACCCAGTTTTGGGGTGCTACAGGGCTGGGGTGCACCCTGGGGCGCCCGGGCGCACCCCACAAGTCCCCAGCCCTGGATCCCGGCAGGAACTTGGCTGCGTCGCTCCTGAAGGCCGCTGGTATTTGGCTCCGCACACTGGATCGTGCTGAGGCCCGGCACAGATGTCCCCAGCTGCGTGGCTGGGCCGTGCGCCCCTGCCCGAGGTCCACAGGCCTGGGCTCGCCTCTGTCATGGTGGCCGGCGGACTGGCCCCTTAGTGCTGGGAGCTCCTCCCGGGAGTGTGCGTCCTGAGCTGTCGCCGAGTGAGCACGAGGGAGTGGCCTGGGGCCGGGCCTCCCTGGCAGGTCTGAGCTGTGGGTCGAGGGGGGCTGTGGACCCTTATTTGGGGTGGGGGGCGATGTCGGAGACGGCTGCTGCGGGTCCCGCCAACTCCCCCATCTGGGTCAGTGCTGGTCTGGCGCCTGGGCAGGGGCCCCTCGTGGCCACAGGGGCTGCAGGTAGCCCGTGGGCAGAGTTGGGGGGCCTCCACGGGGGGCTGAGTGGGCAGCTCTCCGGCCTTGCCTTGGGGTGCACCCCATGCTCTCTGTGAATGTCTGGGGAGTGGTGCTGGAGGAGGTTCTCTTGGGCCCCCGGAGGCCTGGCCCGGAGTCTGAGTGCCCGTGGTCTCCAGAGCAGAGCCCTTGCGTAGGGACTGGGGGTGAGTGGAGGGCGCCTGCACCTCTGCCCAGACCAACCCGGGGTCTCCAGGACGGAGCAGAGGTGGTTCGGGGCTGACGGAGCGTCAGGGAGTGCAGGCTGGGGTGGAGGGCAGGCAGCCCCTCGGGGAGGGAGCCAGCCGTGGGGGGCGGGTCTGCTTGTCCTGAGGAGGCCCCAGGCAGAGCTGGGTCTGATCTGGGAAGCCCTCTGTGGGCTGAGCACATTTGTTCTTGGTCCGAGGCGGGCTTGGTTGTGGGATCGCTCGCGTCTCCAGGTGGTCCACTACCGTCAGAGCTGGGCTCCCCGTGTCCCCGGGGCCTGTGCTCGGGGCCGACCAGATTCGGGTTTTTTCAGAGAGCGGGGTGCAGGACAGCCCGGGCTCTGTGCGGTTGTAGGACCAAGCTCAGAGCGTGGCCCCCGGGGCCTGGCCCTGTCCCTAACGCCGCCGTCTGTCTGTGCGTGCGAGAGGGGCATCCATCTCTTCCCTCCACAGGAGCCGGGCAGGGCTGCCGCTGCCCATGGCCTCGGGGTGCAGAGTGGCTCCTGGGCACCCCTGCGTGGCAGGAGCGGGGGCCCAGGTGGCTGCTGGGGGTCAGCGCTGTGGATGGGGGAGAAGCAGGGGTGCCCCAGCACGAGAAGGGGTGAAGCCCTCCCTCCTCTCCTCCCAGGAGGGCTCAGTCTGGAGGGGCTGGGCTTCGGGGCTGGGGGAGGGGGGAGGGAACCCCAGGGTGGACAGCCAGCCCCTCAGAGCCATCGCTGGGCAGCGGGCACGCCGCGCGCTGCTGGTGCCACATTCGTCTGGGCCTCCTCGGCCTCTGTGCTCGGCTCCGGGCCCCGGGCAGGTCACGCTCCAGGGGAGGTGGAGGGGTGGGATCCAACTGTTTTTGCCCCCGAAGCCCTTTGGGTTTGGAGTCCTGTCCCCTTTTCCCTGAAGACAGAGCTCTCTGTCCGCAGCAGCTGGCGTCGCGGTCACTGGTCTGCGGGGAGAGTGCCTCGTGCCACGGCCGCCACTTGCTCGTCCGGCGCTCCCGGGATCCCTGGTGGAGGAGGAGGGCATGGTGTAGACGCATTCCTTAGTCTGAACTCACACTCAGGTCCTGCTGTGCGTGGACGCCGCCGCTGTCGTCATTCGTGTCCCTGCACCCGGGCCTTGCGCGCTGAGCCGGTCTGGTTACGCATTTGGCGCACGTTTTCCCCACGCTGCCTCTTCACGGCCGGCATCGTGGTGTGGGGTGCTCCGGGCTCCCGGGGCTGCTCTGGGGGTCTTGCCGCCGATAGGACTGCTCAGCACCGCGTGGACACCCCTGCCAGGCCTGAGGCCCCACACGGACGTCTGAGCCGGTGGGCCCCAGTCCAGAGACCTCGGGCCAGCACCCTGCCGCCAGCCCCCTGTGCCTTTGCTCCCAGCCCCGGGCAGGGGAGGGGGCTCATCACGGGGGCTTCATGGGACCCGCAGAGACAGGGCCCCTGCCCCTTTCTTTGAGGCAGGGACCGTGGTCAGAAGGGGGAGGGCTCCCCCAGGGCACAAAGGAGTATCCGGGCCAGACCTCCATCTGGGCTGGCCTCCGTCCTCTCCTGAGCGAGCTGCCCCTGCTCCCAGGGACACCTCCTGATGGCTCCGGCGGCCAGTGCCCACGACAGCCAGGTGGCCTGGCGCCCCATCCCCGTGACAGCCTCTCCAGAGGTTGGCCTCCTCGCCTGGCCTCCAGTGAAGCCAGCACGGGGCCTCAGTGACCACGGCAGGGGCAGCGGCCCTCTCCACCACACCTGTGGGCCTGGGCTCCCTGGGGCTCACCCTTGGGGTGTCCCCAGGGTCACACTCTGTAATTCCTTCTATTGTCTTGATTTGCAGATAGTATTGAAGCCAGCCTTGAGGCTGCGTCCTCGCACACAGAGGCGGCCAGCGAGCTCCTGGCTGGAGCCAGCCGGCACCAAGTAAGTCAGTAAGAGGGGACGACCTGGCTGGCCCGCACCCCCTCCAGCCCGTCTCCCTGGGAGGCCCAGGCCCCACCCTGTACTGGGGAGGGACGTGCCCACAGGATCTTCTCGGAGCCAAGGGGGACTGGTGCGGGGGAGGGGAGAGGTAGGGCTGCGGGGTCTGCACCCCTGCCAAGGCAAGCGGCCGGCCCTTTGCCGTGCTGGCTTAGTGGAAGCTGGAGGACAGGGAACTGTCGTGAACGTGAGCAGAGCCCACACGGGGGTCTCACTGCCCTGGGTGCCCAGGAGCACGCTCACCAGGCTGCTTCTCCAGAAAGCTCTGTGGCTTTTCTTGTGCCCAGAAGGGCGAGCTGGGTCTGGTGGAGTTGGTCCCCTTTCTCTGATCCTCCTCTGACCCGTCTCTGACCCGCCTGCTCCTGCACCAGCTGGTCTGGAGGTGGGGGTGGGCCGCCCCTTCCTGGAGCCATCAGAACTTGGCTTGGGACAAGTGGGCCGGCTCAGGGGAGTGAGAGCAAACATCAGGCCTTTACTTGCTTGCGATGGGGCTTTGAGCAGCCCTAGGGACTGCCGGTTGGGCTTCCGGGCCAACCTGCCGCTGCTGTGTGAGCACCTGATCGGGCCCAGCCGGGAGGGAGGGCGCCGTCCTCCATTCTGTCCTCACTCACTCACTGGCTCTTTGCTCCGCGCTGGGCTCTGACCCCCAGGGAGGGACGCGATAGAGCCTGTCTCTCCATGAGTGGGCATCCCGGGGGGGTGGACGGTCCAGTCCAGTGAGAGGAGGGCCCTGGGCTGTCGGGTCAGGGAGACTTTCCCAGGAGAGCGCGTTCTCTGTCCTGAAGGCCAAGTAGGAGTAGCCCTGACGGACGGGACAGTGTGCTCAGAGGCCGGAGGAGGAGCCCCAGGCCGGCTCAGGACCCCGGAGGCTGGAGTGTGAGCCTTGTATGGGGGCCGCGGTGGGCAGGAGCAGGGCAGAGTGCTCTGGGGAGAGAGAGGCCAGTGATGCCCTCTCTCCCTGGGTCCCCGGGATGTCAGAGTCGTGTCGGCCTCCCCTCTTCTCCATCGACGGCCCCCAGAATGGGAAGTCGGGCTGACAGGCGTTCGGTGGCACGGGAGAGCGGGCGAAGAGCAGGCTGGGCCAGGGTCTCGTCCGCAGGGTGGGGGCGGAGGCAGGCCGACGTCAGCTCGGGGCTCAGTGCCTGGCCCGTGGCCCCTGCCACCTCGCCGCACACCGCAGGCCGCCAGGCCCCACCTGGGACCTCTCCGCCGGGCCTGGTCCCTCCGGGACCCTCCTGGAGGGGAAGGTGTGGGTCGCAGATGACACGCAGGGCGGACTTGCCCGAAGCTCAGGGCCCGGCGTGTCTCGGATGGGAACCTTCCAATGGTGGGGCCCGCAGGCACCCTCCCCCACAGCCACAGCTTGAGTGGGAAGCAGCGAGCCGGCAGGGCGGCCGCTGCCGTGAACCCCCGGGGCCAGCGGGGTCGGCGGGTGCCAGGACCACACGAGGAAGACGTCGCCGTGAGGAGGAGGAGCAGCGGCAGGAGGATGTGGAGGCAGCGTGGGAGGCCACCTGTGTCCATGGACGCCTCATCAGGCCCAGAACCCCTTCCCCTGTTCCCTTGCCAGGGAACTCACTGGACCGTGCCCTTGGGGGTGACGCTGTTGCTACCCCATTTCCATTGCAAAGCGGTAACCCTTGTGCCTCAGGTGAGGTGAGGGAGGCTCAGACCAGGAGGCACAGTCCACACTCGCTGCCACACGGGAATGTCCTCCCGCTAATCTCCACCAGTATGTCGGGACAGGACACAGCACGACCCATGTCTCAGATCCAGGTTTTCCTGGGAAGTTGGCCCGCGTACCCCCCACACCCTGACAAGAGGGAGGGTGACATCCCTATAGGCAGACATTGGGGATTGGAGGTCCAGAGAAGGGTGTCTCTCAGCTGCACGGCTCCCAAGAGGCAGAGCTGGTTTTGCCACCTAACCTCTAGGATTTCACGCCCAGGACTTTTCTCTTGCCCTGGGGAAGCTCTGGTACACCCCCCTTCTCCTCCTGGAGCATCCACTTGTTTGAGGAGTAGACCTAGAGATTGATGGATGGGTGGATGGAGGGATGGATGGATGGGTGGATGGATGGATGGATGGGTGGATGGATGGACGTATGGACAGGTGGAGGGATGGATGGATGGACGGGTGGACGGATGGGTGGGTGGGTGGATGGATGGATGGATGGTTGGGTGGGTGGATGGATGATGGATGGATGGGTGGATGGGTGGACGTATGGACGGGTGGAGGGGTGGGTAAATGGACGGGTGGATGGATGAAAGATGGATGATGGATGGACGAGTGGGTGGATGGATGGATGGAGGCATGAGTAAATGGAGGATGGATGGATGATGGATGGGTGGGTAGACAGAGGTGTGGGCAGATGGGTGGGTGGGTAGATGGTGGATGGACAGATGAGTATAAGGGAGGAAGATGGGTGGACGGTGGATGAAAAAATTGATAGGCAGATAGATGAGTGGATGATATTGTGGGTGAACAGATGGACAGACAGGATGGTGGACAGACAGCGACCAGCTGGGTGGATGTGTGGACAATGGCAGGGCATTGAGGCATTGGAGGTCCTAGGCTGAGGAGGTTGGACCTTAGTGTTACTGGAGAAAGACTCACCTTGTGAATCCTTCTAGTTTCCTCACTTGGGAGCTGTTGCTCACCACAGAAGGGCATTGGGAGACGCAAGTAGCTCCGTGTGCAGAGGCCCCCCCATCTGTCACCTCTCCGCCCCTCAGACGTATCACCCGTTGTGGCTGCTGGAGGCTGACATTTCCTGTCTCCCTCCACCAGCGGACGAGGAGGATGAAGCCCCCAGCAGCCTGTGGCTACCCTTGCGGACACTGGAGGGGCCGAGCCTGCCTGAATCCGACCCCTCGGACCTACGAGGAACTATCCCTGCGCCTACGTCTTCGCCCTCCCCCCTGGCCTCCCCAACCTCCCCAGGGGCCCTTGGGCCCTCCCCACCCTCCACTGCGCCACCCCCAGCCCCTGGGAGGCCCACGGGGGAGGCCTCTGAGTTTGAGCAGTGGCTGCTGGACTCTCAGCGGCGACAGGGGGTCCTGCTCTCCCACTGGTCCCAGCAGCAGAGCGCGCTGATGGCCCAGCAGAACCGGCTGCTGCAGAGGCTGGCGGAGCAGAGCCAGCGGCTGGCCGACGGCGTGGAGGCCCTCAACCGCACCCTCGAGAAGCTGGTGGAGGCCTGCCCCGCGCAGGGAGCCTCGTCCCCCGTCGTGGATGGCACCCCTGCTGGCGGAGTGGCCCGTGGGCCCAGCAGAGGCTCCCGGGGCAGCCCCCAGCACCCCCACCCGGGCCTGGAGGTCTTTTCGGGGATGATCCTGAAGGTGGAGGAGGAGGTCTAGGGTCTGACCCCGAGGGCGGCACACAGCAGGGACTCCAGCCCTTCTGGGAGGTGGGCTGGGGGCAGCTGGGCAGAGCTGGGGCCTCGAGGGAGCCCGCGAGGACAAAGGGCACCCTCATGGGCGTTGTCTCTGGGGCACAACGATGTGCAGGGAGAGGCTCGGGGGCCAGTCCGGGGGTCCTGGGCAGGAGTCTACTCAGGGACCTTGTGGCGGGAGGGGGCAGAGGGGTGGCCCGGGCCCAGCCCCCACTCCCATCCTGTGCTCTCGCCGGCTGGGCTGAGTGCCTTGGAGGACCGCGCCGGCCCCTCCCTGTGGCCGCGGGGGTACAGTGTCCCCCAGGCCTGGACTGACCCCCAAGCCTCCTCCTCCTCCTCCTCCTCCTGGATGTGTGGGCTCTGCGGCTGGGCTCCGACGCTTCCACCGTCCTGCCAAGGGAGCCCCATCTTGCGGGCCTGCCGTCGTTTCTCCTGGCTTCAGGTCTGCGGTGTGATAGACACACGGACGCATATGTGTGACTCGTACTGTACGGGGCGGGCTGCTGTTTTGTACCTACTGGTTTTCTCACAAAAAAGTTATTTTTCTTACATGAGCATAAAATAACAAAAAAAGGCAGTAACTGTAATGATGATGCGACAGAGCCCAGTGCTGTTCTCGCGGATGGGTGGTGCCTCACGCTCAGCCCCAGCAGGAGCCCCAAGCACTTGTGGGCGTTCAGATCTGCTCCATCGGCGACCTCCTGTGCCCCCCATGGGGTCCCTGAGAGCGCTGGTGTCCCCCCTGGCCCCTCACATGGCCGCAGCCACACGGCTCCGCCAGGGGTCAGCAGGAGAGGGCAGGGCTCCCGAACCCCAGGTCCTCGCTGGTCCGGCTTGTGCCCTCTGCCCGTCTCCCCTTGGCCTCCTGACCGCCGCCGATAAATGCCTTCTCTAGAAGCGGGAACTGGAGCACTGGGGTGGGCGGGACGGTGTGCAGGTTCCTGGGCCCCCGGGACGCCCAACACCTAGGAGGGCCGAGACTAGTGTCGCCAGCACGGTGGGCGGGATCCCCCTCTGGTGTTCCATGTTTGCCATGGACCAGCGGCGTGTCAGTAACTTTGTTTACGGAAGAGAGCCTGGACTCTTCAGCCAGTCATCCGGCTGCTCCCTGTGACA
>JAQQSY010005732.1:0-11479 GCA_028646535.1 Procyon lotor | reverse complement strand
CACCCCCAAAGTAAGATTTATAAGGTTCTTAAAGAAAAACAAACAAATACTGACAAAAGTAAAAGGCAAGGAAGAAGAAAAAGAAAAAAAAAAAAAACCCAGCCAAAATGAACCTCAAGGAAAAGATTTATATAGTACAAAAACAAAAACTAATACACAGAAACACTGACAGAAGAATAAGGTGGAAAGGTGGTTATAAACACTCGACATGGGTGAGGAAGGTTATTTCAGTTCTTCCTGGGTGTATCCTGCTATCTTTGTTAAAGGACTCAATTTTCCAGAGATACAGGGAAATAATAACTGGTTTATATATAGGGATAGTATTGATTAAGAAAAAGGATTGCCTTGTAGTTTATATCTATATATATTTAAAAGAAAAAGAAACACAGGTATATATGTATGCAAAAAGTTCAAGTTAAAAAGTTATTATGTAATATGTTGTATTAAACATTTAGTTGTAGCAGTAAGTAGGTAAATAAATAAAAGAAGAATTGTGAGAATGAATTAAGAAAAGTTTTATCTATGAAATATACAGATTTTAGGGCAATACTTGGAGCTTAATACATTGTTTCCTCCTGATGTTGGGGTTTCACAGTTTTATGGGGACCCTGTAGTTTTTGTTCCTCTTATTCTTTTGGCTTGTCTTCTGGGGGAGGGTCCTGCCATGTTGTTTTTCAGTCAGTCTTGCCTGGGCTAAGTCGCCCGGCTCCCTTTCAAGGGTCTGAGCTCTGTGGAAACTGGTTTTACAGGCCTTTGTTTTTCTAGACATTTTTGCTCTTTGGCGGCTTTTTGTGGCTTTTTGGAAGGCCAGAGCAAAGTAAACTGTCAGCATCCAGACCTCTGCCTCAGAGAGAAGCCTCAAACAGCTCCCCTCTGAATGGTCCAGAACACACAAACTCACCCTCTGGAAACTCTGCCGAACACGGCAACCTCCCACAGGCAGTGCACACTCCCAGCTACTGTCTCGGTGATCATCTGAGGCCCTGTTTGTCTCTACAGCCCTGTGCCACTAAAACTTAAAGTGATATCATTCCCTGTGACTGCCCTGCCATTGCCCCGAAGGCCGTCTGGAGACCATGCCCATGCCTGGGGCCTACAGACCTGGCCGGTGTAGGTGGCAGAAGGTGGAATTGCAGGTCACAGAATGCTGCAGGTCCAGGGATCTCAGGCAGGAGCCTGTGCCACACAGGCAGGAGTGCGTGTAGCCCCAGTGGTGATGCAAGCAGCAGAAATCTGTGGGCTCAGGGACCACTGACTGGGGCCTCAGCTGGGCTTTCTCAGGCATGTGTGGGCACCAGCAATGACCACCCTGGGACCACAGGCTTTGTCTGTGCCTGTGGCTACCTGATTCCACTTGCCCCTTAGGACCCTTTGTTCTTTTTGAGTGCTTTTAACCAGACTCCAAGTTAACACTGGTCCCCAAGCACAGGGCACTTTCGTATTGGGGTATTACTTTTCAGTGGGTTGCATCTGGTGGCTCTCTCTCTCTTCTGTTTATCCTCTGATATTAGTTCAAGCACTCCCAGTCTGCTTTACCTCTCCACTGATGATCTGCCCGTGAAAATCCAGAAGTGTATAATTTTACATCTCAGGCTGATTTCATGGGTGTTCATCATGTTCTGGTAGATATTTAGCTCTCAGGGGACTGGTTGAAACAGGGTCTCCTACTTCCCTGCCATCTTGCCCCTCCTCCTGATATTTGCATATTTAACTCAAAGTAGCAAGCATAGATACTTTGGTCTAGCAGATCAGGTCCACATTAGAAGCCCTAGTTCTCTTGGAAAATCTATGAATTTTTTTTTTTTTTTGAGGGGAGTGGTTTTGGGGAGTTGATACTTGCTGCTGATTAAGATTGATGGTTAAGTTTGGGCGGGTAATGAGCAGTGTCAACTGTTCCATTTATAAACCTTGAATTATTCCCTGTTCTTTGAGACCCATTAGTTCACTTCTATCATCCAGCACATTTAACATTTCTGAGTTAAGATCCATTCAAGGGAAAAAGAAAATCATTTAATTTTTCTGGGCAAATTTTTTACTTCTAGTTTATGATTTCTTCTCCTTCTTTGTAGTCATGGTTTCCTCAAAACTTTCCTTTAACTGACACACCTCCATTCTCCTTCTAAATGTATCCATTATTTTTCCAAGTTATTAAAAACAATGTCATCAGCTGATGATTCACATTCACATTCTTTCTGGTTGTGTGTTTAATTTATATAGTTACCAATTTTATTCATTTTTATCATTTTAATTGAGTTTTATATGAAAGAAGAGATAGGATGTATACTCTTGACTCAGACACATTTATATTACATTTGTTGATGTAGGTTACTTTTGATTTTTCATTGTTTTGTAAGGAATAAGTAACATAATAAAATTACTACAGCTCAGAAAAAGTTGTAACTTCTATATGCAAAATTTCTCAAATCATGTAACACAAAATAGTCTACAATCTTGGTCCTTTTTTTGATAAATAGGCACTCAATAAATACTTACTGGATATATAAAATATATGGAAGCATTATTTTGAGACGTGTTTTTAAAAATCCTTTACGTCATAAAGCAGTCTCTTTCCTTAATTAAATCTTATGCAGTCTGAGAGGTCTGGAGCTGTTTAACAGAGGTAATTCTAGTAATGTACCTTAATAAGATGGAAACCTTAAGGTCAAAACGTGAGTTTTAATTTCTTAAAATTCTTCCATCAACTTTAAATACAGAGAAACTGACATAACAAAGTTTTATCAAAGATATTTCCAATAAAGAAAAGCTGTGTAATTATGCAAAGAGATTTTCCACTAAATGGAATCAGGAGAAGTTTAAGATTAAACTTCCCATTTAACAAGAGCAATGTAACTGAAGACATGGTTTTAAAAATCCATTAAGTCACTTTGGAAAAAGGCAGTAAACACAACTTCTGGAGACTAGTGAACTCCATTTGGCAATCCATACCATTAGTGATAGCATTTCCATTAAATTACATACATTCATACCCTGTTCTACATTGTTTCTTACAAAACACAATATACACATAGTTGTTTTTGCTTTATTCCTAAGCATATGCTCAAAAGAATTTGTGACGAAAATGAATACTCTTTATCAATAGAAATTTAGGTTGGAAGAAGTAATTTATGTCAGGACCACTTAATATGCAATTTATTTTTCATTGTTTCATTGAAGTGAGGTTCATTACAGTAATGTTACTATAGTAGGATTTTCAGAAAATCAGAAAGAAAATAATGGAGAAGTGGTTTGTTAACAAATTTCATACTATACTTAATTATAGAAATGGCAAGATAGGCGATTAATGTATTCTTATTTTTCCTTTTCTAATGGTGAAAAGAATTGGTGATTCATATAAGAACTTAGCATACCATATATAACATTTCAAATCAGGTCATGTAGGTTATGGGCATTGTTTTTTTCCATAAAGCAGAATCTGATTGTCCTAGCAATACATTTTCTCCAGAGCTTTTTTATACTTACCAACCCACAGTGAGATGACCCTAATAACATTAATGATACTTACACTTCTCTTAATTTAATCATAAAATATTATATTGAATTTAAATTCTTGTTGTCACCAATAGTTGCCTGTGGTCTGAGAGAAACATCTCCAATATTCCATTTTATGTATGTTGCTCACTATAAAACTTATTTTTACGTGGTTAAAATACAAAAGCAACACTTCATAGTCATATTAGGCAAATGACAATGTATTTTCCAAAGTTCCATATCTGGCACTCCAAGGTCACTTCTGCGTGATCTAAAAAATAGTCCACAATATAGACTTTGTGAAAGATTAGAAGTTAATGGTTGGGGCTTCATAATACAGCTTTGAAATTTTATTAAGGCTAATATATGGTGACATATTTTCATTCATGACCTGAGCAGTCTATGGATATTAACTATAAAAATAGTTATTGTATTTAGAGCTAAATCACCTTTTTCTTTGCAGTAATACCACAGGAAGGGAAAATAAATCACAAAAGATTAGCATTAGCTCTCACACACAAATAAGAACTCAATGTGGTATTAAACTATAGTTGATTGTAGTTAAGTAATTTTTGGATTGGAAAGAATGCCAAAGGACGAAACAATTATCCTACAGCTTAATGAAAGTTTCTTATTTCTTCCTATTTTTGATTAAAGTGCACATTTATTCTATAACATCACTATATATCACTATATAATGTATATCTAATTTAAGAACAGTTACTGTCTGTTTCTGATGTCCTTTGAATAATAGTCATTTATTGATGTAACAATACAAAACAAAAAGTAATATTCTAATGAGAGAAAATTTCTGTCATACAGGGTACTGGAAAACACATAAAAATAATAAGTGTATATTAGGTTATTTTCTTTTTGATGGGATCATAATAAGTTATCTATACTTGTATGTAGTTTTTATTAGTAGTTATGGAAACCAAAATCTTCATTGTTGTACATGTTTTTATATGCTGTGTAAAAATGTATATGTTGTACATTGTTTTTATATTTTGCGATCAGTTCAAATATAAGTACAAAATTCAAATAACTGGTTCATTGATTAATAATGAACCAATGATACTTGATTTCTTATACTACATGATTCACTTATACCACTCAATGTTTATTATTTAAGGAGTAGAAGAATGAAAGGGTTGGCTTTCCCATAAATGTCACTACACTGAAGATGCAAATATAGACAGTATTACTCATCACCATTTTACCTCATGGTATAATTTTCTGACAAAGGACTCAGGGATTTTTCCAGTGTAAAGTTAGCCTTCATAGAATTTTAGTTACTTTGGTATTATCCAAAAAAAGCAATGTAATATTGAGATCTTTTATATATTGAGCCAAAGATAAGAAATGCACATATATATGGTATGAAGTTTATACCTTATTACTTCTCCCTGCATTACTAATGCTATATCAATCATATAGGGAGTGGAGTTAAAATACCAAGGGATATATATTTAATATAAGTACATATTACTGCCTATAAAAGGGAAATTAGTGTGAGCTGACATAGTCTAGGAAAGCCTCTCAGACAGTATAGACAGATAGATAATGAAAAACAAATAGAATGGCTACCATTTACGAACATTAATATATAATTTATTTTCGTAACAACTACATAAGTTGATATTATTTTTATCCCTATTTAAAGATGGAAAAAATGAAATTAAAGAAAAATAGCTTCAATACAAACCGTGCTCCTATTCTGCCTAATAGGAGTGTTAGGCAGAATAGGAGCTAATAATAATAACATTATTATTATTATAACACTAATAAAAGTGTTCTAAAAGAACAGTCTTATTGTTAGTACAGAATTTAAAAATATTTTATCAATGATTACAAATTTTAAGATATTATAATATCAAACTTTGTAAATCACGGAGGTATACACTACCAAGATGGAAACATTTACTAGTCATAATATTCATTGTTTTTATTATTCCATCTGTAAAAATACTTTTCTGGCAAAGAATTTTAAAGAATAGTAGAATAAATGAAAATACCTACATATAATTAAAATGTTAAGATGATGTACGTGATAGAATTGCATTTACTATTCCAGGCTTTGCATCCTATGATAGAGGGCAGAAGAATATTTGGGATATCTAATAACTAATAACTATATCCTAATTTTTAGACTACAGGTGGGGTATACATGTTGGTCCATCAATTTCATTGCTGAAAACAGAAGTATTCAAAAAAGATTAAGCAGAACAAGAATTAGTACAGAGATTACATGCTATCAAATTATTTGGAGGCCTGGTGGAGGATAATTTATATGACTTTTAATTGACCATTAAATCCAAACTATAGTGCAATGCAGAGGTGAGATATAAAATTAATCCCCCCCCAAAATAACATACTTTTTAAAAATCAGTTTTGGCCAATGTTATTGACAGAAAATGCTAAATAATCCAAACAGTAGATATTTATTTCACATCTATATAACAAGATATTTCCAAAGTGATCAAGGGATATGATGATGATGAAGATTGATGAAGAGGATAGCAAATACTTATAAAGAGATTGTTATGTGACAGGTACCACTCTTTAAATAAAACATTTTATTTAATCCATACACCAACGCTGTGAAGCAGAGAGGCTAGTTTTGTTCTTATTTTATAGAAATAAAACTAAGACAGAGAAATTAACTGAGTTTTCATGACCACAGGCTAGTAAGTGGTGAAGGTTGGATTTTAACTCAAACAGTTCATGTTTTTGATTACTGTTTTCTACTAGATTTTAAGTGAAAATACAAAGACAGAACTATATGAATTAAATAAAAATATATAAGTTATTTAATTCTTAAGAGACAGAAACTGTAGATATTACTAATGGTTGTGTCAGAACAATAAGGCAATCCATGGGCATATGTCACTTTATCTCCTGGGGGCAATGTGTGTTATATGAAACTCCAGAGACAAGAGAAGGGCGTGGCAGGTTCCTACCTTTGGAAGCCATGACTTAAATTTGAACAGATGCTTTCTGATTTCTGTTCAAGTTTTATTGCCCAGAAATTATTCCATGCCAAAAACTACCTTCAAGAGAGGTGGCAAATGAAATCTTTATTCTGGGAGACCATGCACCAAGTTTAAAATCATATTTTGCTTGAAATATAGGAGATGCATATGGTATGATAGTAACAATACCATCTGAATATACATATTACCAGTCATCAAATTCTATATTTATAAAAGAAGATTATTTTAAAAATCAAATATCACTCTTAAAATAGAAAAAATTACTTGGTATATGTACCATAGTTGATTTAGTTCATGTATTATAGTTTAAGCTTTCTAAACTGACTGGTCACTGTGTCCATTAGAATGAATATCCAAGAACAAACTATGAGTACTATTTACTAGTATTTATAATTTTTACTTGAAAAAACTGACCATAGGAATGCTGAATACTTCTGGAACTTCACATAGTTAGTAAGGAACTATAAAATTATATTTAGAGCTGAATGACGCCAGAGTTTTGCCAGTAAACATTACTCTTCTCAATAATATGGCAATAATAAAGACATAAATGAGAAATTGCTTTGCGAGACCCATGGATAAATTTGTTAGGCTATAATAAAATTGTCATGGAAATTTTCTGTTTTCAAAAAATATTGCAAAACTACACTAATTGAAATAGTATGATGTTAGTATAATGAGTCATTTAGATTCATGAAATGGAATACAAAGTCCAAAAATAAACCCACACATAACATGTCAACTGATTTTCAACAAAAATTCCAAGAATATACAATTGGGAAAGGATAGTTTTTTTTAACAAATAGTTCTGGAAAAACTGGATAGCCACATGGAAAAGGATGAAACTAGACCCATTATCTTGTACCATAGAACAAAATCAATTTAAAAGGTATTAGTAACTTAAACATGATGTGAAACTGTAGAATGCCCAGGGATAACATTGAGGAAAAACTTCTTGACATTGGCAATGATTTCCTGAATATGACATCAAAAGCAGTCAACAAAAGCAAAAACAGACAGATGTGACTACATCAAACTAAGAAGCTTCTACAAAGCAAATAACCAACAGAATATAAAAGCAACTTCTGGAATGCGAGAAAATATTTGCAGAGTATAAATCTCTTAAAGGGCTAATGTACAAAATATATAAAGAACTTCTACAATTCAACAGAAAAAGCAAGCAAACAAACAAAAGTCATTGAATGGGCTAAGGTCTTGAATAAATATTTCTCTAAAGATATACAAATGGACATTGGGGAGGGTGTGTTCTATGGTAAGTGCTGTGAAATGTGTAAACTTGATGATTCACAGACATGTACCCTGGGGCAAATAATACATTATATGTTAATAAAATAAAAATAAATAAATAAATAAAGATATACAAATGGCCAACAAGTATATGAAAAGATGCTCAACATCACTAATCATCAAATTCAAAATAAAAACCATATTAGATACATCTTTAATCAAACTGAAACGAGGGGTGCCTGGGTGGCTCAGTCCATTAAGCATCTATCTTTGGCTCAGGTCATGAGCCCAGAGTCCTAGGATGGATTCCTGCATTGGGCTCCCTGCTCAGTAGGGACCCTGCTTCTCCCTCTCCCTCTGCCCCTCCCCCTGCTGTGTTCTCTCTCTCACTGTCTCTCTGTAAATAAATAAATAAAATCTTAAAAAAAAGTAACGTGATATCTCCTCACACCAGGAAGAATGATTATTTAAAAAAAAGGCAACAAATGTTGGTGAGGTGAAGAAAAATTGGAACATTTGTACACTGTTGGTGAGAACGTAAAATGGTGCAGCTGCTATGGACAACAGTATGGAGAATTCTAAAAATAAAAATAAAAAATAAAACTATACCACTTCTGGGTAAATATGCAAAAGATTTTAAATCAGGTCTTGAAGAGATATCTGCACTCCATGGTCATTGCAGCATTGTTCACAATTGCCTAGATATGGAGAAAACCTAAAAGTCCATTGTCTGATGAATAGATAAAAATGTGATATATACATAAAACGGAACATTATTCATCCTTTAAAAAGAAGGAATTCCTGTCATTTGTAACAACTTGGAAGGACCTAGAAGACATTATATTAACTGAAAAAAAAGTCATAGAAGGACAAATCCTCATAATTCCACTAATACGAGGTATCTGAAATAGTTAAATTCATAGAAACATAGGGAAAAAATGGTGGTTTCCAGTTGGAAGAGGGAAACTGGGAGTTGTTCAGTGGGTTTAAGTTCAATGGGTATAAAGTTCAGTTATGCAAAATGAACAAGTTCTAGGACTCCATGGTAAAACAGTGCCTGTAGCTGACAATTCAGTGTTGTACACTTAAAAATATTTAAGAAGGTGGAGCTCATGTTAAGTGTTCTTACCACACACAAAACAAAAATAACAATGAGTAAATGAAAGAGGGCAAGAGAAAACTTTTGGAAGTGATAGGTATGCTTATTACCTTCTTTGCAGTTATGCTTTCATGGATATATACATACCTCCAAACTCATCAAACTGAATACATTAAATATGTCCTGGTTTTCTGTATATCATTTATACCTCAATAACTAAAAGAATATAGGAAGACTACATAGAAAAAAAAGGAGAAATCTTATACTTTATAATATAACCTCACTTATTTTTTTAAAGATTTTATTTATTTATTTGACAGAGAGAGAGATCACAAGTAGGCAGAGAGGCAGGCAGAGAGAGAGGAGGAAGCAGGCTCCCTGCTGAGCAGAGAGCCCGATGCGGGGCTCGATCCCAAGACCCTGGGACCATGACCTGAGCCAAAGGCAGAGGCTTCAACCCACTGAGCCACCCAGGAGCCCCAAAACCTCACTTATGACACTACCTTAATTTAGAATTTATTGTGCCTACAGGTCACAAAGAACTAAACCCAGACTTCTCAGCATACCAATCAATATCTTCTTTCAATCAATCTTACCTTACTCCTATTAAACTAAACTTAACTAAGAAATCCCAGACAGATGTCATAGATGACGCAAAATATTATGAACCTATGTTAAATTAGGCCAGTATAGTATTTCCAAAGAATATTCAAATATTTCAACAAACTATTCATAACTAAAATTGATTTTTTTTTATTTTTTTTAAAGATTTTATTTATTTATTTGACAGAGAGAGAGAGAGAGATCACAAATAGGCAGAGAGGCAGGCAGAGAGAGGTGGGAAAGCAGGCTCCCCGTTGAAGCAGAGAGCCGGATGTGGGGCTTAATCCCAGGACCCTGAGATCATCACCCAAGCCAAAGGCAGAGGCTTTAACCCACTGAGCCACCCAGGTGCCGCCTAAAATTGATTTTTAACAGAAATGGCACTGGAGAGCCACCAGGGAAAAGAAGGTGCTTTTGATAAATGATGTTGAGTCAATTGGATATACATAAAGAAAATGAACTCACACCACACATGCACACACACACACATACAACAAACTTTTTCAATTTGGGTTGTGCATTTAAATATAGAAAGCAAAATTATAACTATTCTAGACATCAAAGACATTGTTGCAAATCAAATGTTATATAGCTTCTGAAAAACTGCATTGTATACTGAGACAAGGAGAGCAAGAACAACTAATACTTCAGTATTATTACAAAAATAATTTTGACTTTGCAGGCTTGGGAAAGGCTTCTTAAAGAAGACACAGAAAAAAGCTAACTTTCAGGAAAAGATTGAGAACATTTACTATGTCAAAGACATTGTTAAGAAACAGGAAAGGGAGCCTGAATGTAGGAGGTATTTGAAGAACTTAGCATACAACATTTTACTCAAAGTGTAGCCAGTTGGTAACTAAACAGATGAAAATGTGCTCATCATCATTACTCACCATGAAAAGGCATATTACAAACACAATAACATGTCTGTGGCCCCACAGGAATAAAAAATTATAAAGACTAAAAATACCAGTGATGGTGTGAATGTGGAACAACAGGCATTTCTCTACACTGTTTGTGGGACAACGAATTGGTATATTCCCTCCAGAAAAGTGTTCGGCATTTTCTGTTCCACTGAACATAGTCCCAGTGTAAAAGGAGAAATCCCAGCAGTAAGTGCTCACTAACAGAAATGCATGCATGTGTAAAACCAAAGCACATGCAAAACATTCATACCAGCATTACTTCCTTTTTTTTTTTACTTCTGAGAGAGAGAGCATGAGTAGGGGGAAGGGACAGAGGGAGAGGGAGAAGACGCGCCATTGAGCAGGGAGGCCGACCTGGGGCCTATTTCCAGTATTACCTTAATAGCTGAAAATATTAACTATCCATATAGTCATACTGGAAAAATGGAAAATAAATAAGGGGCTATTTGTAAAATATTGACAGTATAAGGATTGAAAATGAATTCATTGCAGCTGTATGAACAGCATAGATTAATATTATGATCATAATATTTAAAGAAAGAAGCCAGACACTAAAGTACACATTTTGAATGACTTCAATTATATTAATTCTCCAAACAAGCAAATTATCCTTCTAGGGGTTAGGATAGCAACTCACTTTGGGGTAAAATTAGGTTATTGATTAGGAGGTGGCATAAATGTAGCTTAGAGAATTGGGGCAATAGTCTGTTTTTTGACTTGGTATTGGTTATAAAGGTGTTTGCTTTGTGGTAATTCATTGAGCTGTATAGTCATGATAGCCATAGTTTATTCAATGTGATAAACACTAAAAATATAGGTAAACAAACAAGCAAACAAACAAACATTCAAGCGTTATCATGTTGACTGATTTTACTCTAAAATTAGGATCCTGAACTTTAAGCAGAATGTGAATTCTGTCAAGCAGTTATATTTTATGTTTCCCCTTTGATTAGAAGAAAATATCATTTTCTTTCCTGGGTTTTGCATTTTCAATTGCCTTACACTTAGTAAATTACAAAAGAATATATTCTGATGAAAATACAGAGGTTAGGGCACCTGGCTGGCTCAGTCAGTTGAACCTCTGACTCTTGATTTCGGCTCAGGCAGGTCATGATCCGGGG
>JAQQSY010005731.1:0-11480 GCA_028646535.1 Procyon lotor | reverse complement strand
TTTTTTTTGCATTCTTTCTTCATCTTTAAATTTTTTAATTAACATATAATGTATTATTTGTTTCAGGGGTACAGGTCTGTCATTCATCAGTCTTACACAATTCACAGTGCTCACCATAGCACATAGCCTCCCCAGTGTCTATCACCCATCCATCCCATCCCTCTCATCCCCTTCCCCTCCAGTAACCCTTAGTTTATTTCCTAAGATTAAGAGTCAAAATAAGGCAATCAGAGAAAGACAAGTATCATATGATCTCACTGATATAAGGTTTTCTATTTCTTCCTGGTTCAATTTTGGTAGTTTGTGTGTCTCTAGGAATGCATCTATTTCTTCCAGATTGTCTAATTTGCTGGCGTATAGTTGTACATAATATGTTCTTATAACTGTTTGTATTTCTTTGGTGTTGTTTATGATATCTCCTCTTTTATTCATGATTTTATTAATTTGGGTCTTTTCTCTTTTCTTTTTGATGAGTCTGGCCGAGGGTTTATCAATTTTATTAATTCTTTCAAAGAACCAGCTCCTAGTTTCGTTGATTTGTTCAAGTGTTATTTTGGTTTCTATTTCATTGATTTCTGCTCTGATCTTTATTTCTATTCTTCTGCTGGGTTTAGGCTTTCCTTGCTGTTCTTTCTCCAGCTCCTTTTGGTGTAAGGTTAGGTTATGTATTTGAGATCTTTCTTGTTTCGTTAGAAAGGCTTGTATTGCTGAATACTTTCCTCTTAGGACCACCTTTGCTGTGTCCCAAAGATTTGAACGGTTGTGGTTTCATTTTCATTTGTTTCCATGAATTTTTTAAATTCTTCTTTAATTTCCTTCTTGACCCATTCATTCTTTAATAGGATGCTCTTTAACTTCCATGTATTTGAATTCTTTCCAACTTTCCTCTTGTGATTAAGTACTAGTTTCAAATCATCGTGGTTTGAAAATAAGCAGGAATGATTCCAATCTTTTGGTACCAGTTGAGACCTGATTCGTGACCCAGGATATGATCTATTCTGGAGAATGTTCCATGTGCACTAGAGAAGAATGTGTATTCTGTTGCTTTGGGATGAATGTTCTGAATATATCTGTGATATCTGGTCCAGTGTGTCATTTAGAAGCTTTATTTCCTTGTTGATCTTTTGATTAGATGATCTGTCCATTTCAGTAAGGGAGATATGAAAGTCCCCTACTATTTTTGTATTATTGTTGATGTCTTTCTTTGATTTTGTTATTAAATGGTTTATATAATTGGCTGCTCCCATGTTAGGGACATAGATATTTAAAATTGTTAGATCTTCTTGTTGGATAGACCTTCCTTTAAGTATGATATAGTGTCCTTCCTCATCTCTTCTTATAGTCTTTGGCTTAAAATCTAATTTATCTGATATAAGGATTGCCACCCCAGCTTTCTTTTGATGTCCCTTAGCATGGTAAATTTGTTTCCACCCCCTCACTTTAAATCTTGAGGTGTCTTTGGGTCTAAAATGAATCAGTTGCAGACAGCATATTGATGGGTCTTTTTTTTTTTTTTTTTATCCAATCTGATACCCTGTGTCTTTTGATTGGGCCATTTAGCCCATTTACATTCAGGGCTAATACTGAAAGATATGAATTTAGTGCCATTATATTGCCTGTAAGGTGACTATTGCTGTATATTATCTCTGTTCCTTTCTCTTTGCTCTCTCTTTGCTTAGAGGACCCCTTTCAATATTTCCTATAGGGCTGGTGTGGTGCTTGCAAATTCTTCTAGTTTTTGTTTGTCCTGGAAGCTTTGTATCTCTCCTTCTATTTTCAATGACATCTTAGCTGGATATAGTATTTTTGGCTGCATATTTTTTTTATTAATGCTCTGAATATCATGCCAGTCCTTTCTGGCCTTCCAGGTCTCTGTAAATAGATCTGCTGCCAATCTAATGTTTCTACCATTGTAGGTTACAGACCTCCTCTCCTGAGCTGCTTTCGGGATTTTCTTTTTGTCTCTGAGACTTGTAAGTTTTACTATTACATGACAGAGTGTTAACCTATCTTTATTGATTTTGAGGGGGGTTTCTCTGTGCCTCCTGGCTTTTGATTACTGTTTCCTTCCCCAAATTAGGGAAGTTCTTTGCGATAATTTGCTCCAATATGCCTTTTGCCCCTCTCTCTCTTCTTCTTCTGGGCTCCCAGTTATTGTAATATTGTTTCGTCTTGTGGTATCACTTATCTCTTGAATTCTCCTTTCATGATCCAGTAGTTGTTTATCTCTCTTTTTCTCAACTTCTTTATTCGCTGTCATTTGGTCTTCTATATCACTAATTCTGTCTTCTGTCTCATTTATCCTAGCAGTTAGTGCCTCCATTTTTTATTGCACCCCATTATTGCACCCCATTTTGATTTCAACTTGGTTAGATTTTAGTTCTTTTATGTTTCCATAAAGGGATTCCATAGTATCTTCTATGCTTTTTTCAACCCTAGGTACTAGCTTTATAATCATCATTCTGAACTCTAATTCTGACATCTTACTAATGTCCATATTGATTAGGTCCCTGGCAGTTGGTACTGCCTCTTTTTTTTTCTTTCTTTTTTTTTTTTTTTTGAGGTGAGTTTTTCCGTTTGTCATTTTGTCCAGGGACAAATAGATGACTGAGAGACCAAATGCTAAAAGGGTAACAACGTCCCTCCAAAAATATACACTAAACAAATCAGACGAGATCTGAAACCAAGGGGAAAGGAAAGAAAGAAAGAAAAAAGAATACGATTGACCTGGTGAATAGAACAGTGCTACAGAATAGATTGTGGGTGTATTTTGGTCTATTAGAAAAAACTGCTTCCCAAAATTTTAAAGAAAGAAAAACTTATATATATATACTCAAAAATAAGGATAAATAGAATGAAGAGATAGAATATTACTGTAAAAATGAAAATGAAAAAAGATTTTAAAAAGGGAATTGATAATATGTTGGTTGAAAAAGGTAAGAAATAAAACTTAAAAGAACTAGAAAAAGAAAAATAATAATAAAAGAAATCCAAAAAATTAACTTTGAAAGATGAAAGAATAATGGGAAAAAGGCCATGAATTCTATGTGCCGTATTCCCCCAGTGCTGGAGTTTTGCAGTTCTCACGGATTGGTAAACTTGGTCTTGGCTGGATGTTCTTGCTGATCTTCTGGGGGAGAGGCCTGTTGCAGGGATTCTCAAATGTCTTTGCCTGAGGCGGAAATGCATTGCCATTGACAGGGGCCAATCTTATGTAATCTGCTCAGGTTTGCTCTTGGTAGCTTTTGTTCCCTGAGATCTTTCTTTACAGCTCTGGAGGACAAGAACGAAAATAGCAGCCTCCCAATCTCTGGCCCCGTAGGAGCCAAGAACTCGGGGCTCCACTCCTCAGTGAGCCCTCAGAGTAAAGCAGTCAATCACTCCTATCTCCCTGATTTCTGGCTGAACTCTGTGGTCACCCAGCCTGTGACCAAATATTTCTATCTCTGGCACCTAAATGTGCTTGGAGTTTCCAAAACTAGCAGATTCCTGTGGTGTGCTACCCTGTCAGTCCTCCTGGTGGAGGAAGGGGAGTCTCGCCGGATCTGCTGCTTTATTGGGTCCCTGCTCAGAGTGTAGTGGCCCAACTGTGCTGTGGATCAGTTTAAGGCAACCCCAAGCTGAGAGCCCACCCTTTGGCTCACTCTTTGCAGCTAGCTTCCCTGCTCAGATACTTAGGGGCTCTGCCACAGTCAGGCACCCCTCATCTTTCTGTGACCCTGAGGGTCCTGAGACCACACTGTGCCAGTGACAGTTCCATCCCTCTTTCTCCTCCCCCCTCCCCCGCTTAGCTACTGGAGTGATGTTCCTTAGTGGAGCAGACTTCTACAAGTTCTGATTTTGTGCTCTGCTGCTCTTCCACTAGCCAGTAGCTGGCTATCTGGCTAGATATCCCCACTGCAGTCTATCTTCCCAAATATCGCCTCCGATTCACTTTCCACATGTTCTACTTTCTAGAAAGTGTTCTAGAATTGTTCATAGAATTGCTGCTATTTTTTTCTGTTCATAGAATTGCTGCTATCTTTTCTTCGATATCCTGTTGAGTTTGTAGGTGTTCAGAATGGTTTGATAACTATCTAGCTGAATTCCTGGGACCAAACAAAATTTAGGTCTCCTACTCCTCCACCATCTTGCTCCTCCTTGTAAATGTTTTTTAAGAGTAAATTTCTAAATTAGGATCTTTATGAGAAAGGGTAATTATGAAGTTTTGTTGGATACTGTGAAAGTTTTCCCATAGAGCTATATCTATTTTGTATTCAGATGAGCAATACATGAAAGTATTTGTTTCCCACAGCCTTCAGACAGTGTGTTTTCAAACTTTTGTGTTTTTGTCTTGCTGGGAAATAATATATGGACTCTTAGTATAGATGAAATTAACATGCATTTTTAAAAATCATGAAAGAGTAAGTTTTTTTTGTATGTTTAATGGTCACTTGTATGTCTCTTGTTTCTCCTTTTGTAAGCTATTTATATTTTTTTCTCTTATTATTATTATTTTCCCTTATAATTTAAAATGTTCTTTAAATATTTGGACTAATTACATTTTAGCTGTGAAATATATGGCAAATATTTTCCTTTCTATAGCTATTTCATTTCAGTGTTTTTTCAGGGAAGGGTGGAGGAGAGAGCATGCAGAATTTTTTTTCAATATTTCCTTTTTTTTTGTATTGGAATTTTGAGTTACAGTTATAGACTTTTTTTTTTTTTAAACCTAGCTTATAAGGAATACACTTGTGTTTTTTTTCTCTAGTACTTGTATGGATTTATTTTCAGTATTGAGATCACTGATCTGTTTGGAGTTTATTTTTTACTCTTTTTCTTTTCTGATTCTTAGGGGTCTTAATTGTTTCTTCTAATTTCATGGGCAATACTTACAATATTTTCTGAAGTAACAGTGGAGATAGAAACTACACTTGCCTTGTTCCTGAATTTGATGGGCATACTTCTATTTCTTCTACATTAAGATGCTGGCTTTAGAGCTGAATATATAGTATTGTAGTATATATTTTTATATTATTGAGTAAATTTTAATCAGGAATGGGTGTTGAATTTTATCACAAGCTTTTCTCTATAGATACAGATAGTTATATAGTTTTTATTTTCATAGCTATCAATATAGTATCATAAATTAATTTCTATCTTTGCATTTATTAAACTTCAATTAGTCATGATATATTATTTCCTTAGTTTAGTATTAGATTTTATTTGCTAATATCCATTTAGCATTTTTGGATTGATATTAGTAAGTAAAATTGGTCTGTGCTAATGTTTTCAGTTTAGGAATAAATGTTATTTTTGCTTCCTAAAAGTATTTCAAAATGTTTCTTAATTTTTATGCTCTGTAATAATTTTTGCAGCATTAGAATTATCTAGTTACTTAAGTGTTGACAGAATTTCCTGTGGAATCATTTGGACTTGGTACCTTTCTCTGGGAGCAATACTTTAATAACTGTCTCATTTTTTCTGTGTCTTTGCCTCTCTTTCTCCTCTGTCTCCCTCTCCGTTTTTTCCCCCTGTCTGATTTTATGAAAATTATCTGTTTAAACTCTCCATTATTATTAAGTGTGATAAATCATACTTTGCTGAGATGTTATCTATTTCCTCAAAGTTTGGGCATTTATTTGCATAGGGTTGTGCAAAGTATTCTTGTAATGTTATTAAATCCTGTTTCAATGCCTACTTTATCTTTGTTCTTAACCTTTGTTCTTTCAACTATTGTTCTGATTTGTTTTAATCTTAGAGATTAAATTAAAGACACAATATAGTTAGTGCTCAAAACCAACCAACCCTTTCACTAAAGCTTCCCCAATCATCTCTCTCTCTCTCTTTTTTTCTGCAAAAGGAGTCTAATATTTCATTGTGTTATCATTGTTCTAATAGTATAATAGGGGTTACATGTTTAAAGGAGTAAAACTACTTTATAATAATAGGATATTTTTTTCCCATTACCTTTTAAGTTGGTCCTGTTGCAATTTTTTTCTACCACAATCTCTGACCACAACAATAAATGAGAATAAAAAATTCAGAGAATGATAATTATAATAAAAAATAAATAGCCCTAACAATATCTTATACATTATTTCAAAGAGCTTAAATTTTTTTCCTATGTAATTATTTCTTAAAGCAATTCACATTTTTAAATGATGTTTTAATTCAGCAATTTCTTTTTATCTCTAATTCTATTTTTTAAGTTTTTATTTAAATTCCAGTTAGTTATCATACAGTGTAATATTAGTCTCATGTTTATAATATGGTGATTCAGCATTTCCACACATCACCCAGTGCTTATCACAAGTGCCCTCCTTAATCCCCATCACCTATTTTACCCATCCCCTCTACCAATCACCCTCCTCTGTGGCACTATCAGTTTGTTCTCTATAACTGTCTGTTTCTTGGTTTTCCTCCATCACTCTTTTTCTCTTTCCCCTTTGCTCATTTGTTTTGTTTCTTAAATTTCACAAAGAGTGAAATCATATGATATTTATTTTTCTCCGACTGACTTATTTTGCTCCAATCATCTCTTGACTGGACTGAATTGGCAAACAATTGTGTAGGAATGCTCATAGAGTATTCCTGGAGTTCTTACATGATTACACACTTTCTATAGACTTGACTCTTGAAAAATACTTCTGCTGGATTTAATGTCCTTAGCTCACACTTTTTCCCCCTGAGTTATGAAACCTAAACCATCCTGCCTTTGTCTTGGTTTAAGATGCCCTCATCTAAAATTCTTATGCCATCAGATTTCCTTTCACTGGTATCAGACACTCTTTTTGCCTGATTTTTCTGAGGATAATTTTCTTTCTTGTTTTTTTTTTTTTTTTAAAGATTTTATTTATTTGACAGACAGAAACACAGCGAGAGAGGGAACACAAGCAGAGGGAATGGTAGCCGGAGAAGCAAGCTTCCCGCCGAGCAAGGAGCCTGATGCGGGGCTCGATCCCAGGACTCTGGGACCATGACCTGAGCCGAAGGCAGCCGCTTAACGACTGAGCCACCCAGGCGCCCCTCTGAGGATAATTTTCTTTATCAGGTATATAGTAATGAATTTAATTTTTGAATTATGGCTTAAAACATTTTCAATTACTTAATTTTATTCTTTAACATCTCCAGTTATGTATATCTTTTATCTTTTTTTGCCTTTTCCTATTTAATCAATTTCTCTCTAAATATGATTCTTTTATTTTGATTTTTTTTGTTATTACAGCTTTCCTGAATGTTCTGTATTTTTTTCTCAAAGCTTTTTAAAAAAAATTTTCTTACCATAGCACATACCCTCCCCATTGTCCATCGACCAGCCACCCCATCCCTTTCACCCCCCTCCCCCCCAGCAACCCTCAAGTTTGTTTCCTGAGATTAAAGGTCTCTTACAGTTTGTCTCCCTCTCTGGTTTCATCTTGTTTCATTTTTCCCTCCCTTTCCCTATGATCCTCTGTCTTGTTTCTCAAATTCCTCATATCAGTAAGATCATATGATAATTGTCTTTCTGTGATTGAGTTATTTCGCCTAGCATAATAACCTCTAGTTCTATCCATATCTTCGAAGTTTAAGGTTTCCTCTTTTGGTGACTATGTAATTTAGTTTATATTGTCAAGATGATTTTGTCTTTTTCTTTAATTCATTGCCTGAGCTTGATCAACTTTCATTTCACATGCAGACATGTTAATATTTATCCTAATACTACAAAAAATTTTCATAGTGAATTAACCTAAATATCCATTTCTCTTCTGAATTTTGGAATTTATAATGCAAGGTTTTTTTTTTAATGCAAGTGTTTACTTAAGGTTGTTTAATTCATTTTGGAGTGTTGTGCTGAAGTTTTACTTCAATTAATTAATCAATTAATTAAGTTGCTTAGGAGTCTTTTTTAGAATTTTTATCACTTAAGATGTTTTGATTCTCCTTGTTTGTTTTCTTTTTATATTAGTTATGCTGGGAAGTAAATTTATAATTTTCTGATTATTCATTGTTTTTAAAGAATTACTCTGGATTGGCAATGAGACTTTAAGATAGCTAATTAGATTAATCAGTTCAACTATTCTCTTTTCTATAAATATATTGAAGCACAGTTTTAACAGATAGTGCTAATTTCAAGAAAAGAGGCTTTGATTTGTCCTGTGATTCTATCATGACTTTTTTTCTTTCTTTAGAAAAACAAATTTTTTTTTCTTATACATTCTTGTCCTTCACGTAGATGTAGATGTACTGTAGATGTACTGTAGATGTACATTAAGATGTACTGTAGATGAAGTCTACAGTATGTGCCTCCCTTTCCCTATTTACTTTACTCTCCTAGAAGTGGTGATATAAAATTAATGAAATGAAATCATATATTGTACAAGAAAGGAAAAAAAAAGTGAAAACTACTAAAAATACTACTTGGAGAAACTTGATAGAATGATGAAGCTCAAGTAACAGATGACACAACTTATACTGGCTTAAATATAAGTTGGACTTACTATCTCTCATGACAAAAAGGCCAAGCTGGGTTACTCCCATGACTTATTGTTCTCAAAGGTGTAAGTTATTTTAAAGATTTTATTTATTTATTTGAGAGAGAGATAAAGAGAGAGCATGAGCAAGGGGAGGGGCAGAGGGAGAAGAGGAGCAGACTCCTGTTAAGCATGGAGCCCAATGTGGGGCTCCATTCCAAGATCCTGGGATCATGACTTGAGCTGAAGGCAGATGCTTAACTGAATGAGCCACCCAGGAATCCTTCAAAGGCACAGGTTATTTTAAACTTCACATTCCCATATTGTTTTCAGATTTTCCCCTTTATAGTCTAAACACACTTGGAAAAGACTGTTTCTATGTAAGAAATGGCAAGGCCAGAAGAATGTCCTTTTCTTGTATTCCCTTTTTAGAGTGAGGTAAACTTTCTCAGAACATTTACTTTTCCCTCCTTGACCCAAACCTACTGTTTTTCCTTCATGTCTTTGTCCAGATTTCATAAAATCATATGTAATTTTATCAGGATTTATTTTTAGATAAATTAATATTTTCTTGTCCTGAAGCATCAGGTATTTAAACTCTCTATCCTTTTTAAAGGAAGAAAGTGTGTGAGATGATTATTGAATAACTTACTGCCTGTTTCTGATATGGTTATAAGCACAATAAATTCTACAACTAAAATTAATGTGCATTTAATTGCAGGTAAAATAATAAATAGAACAATCTAGGAATCTGAAGGACAATAACTTTGAAAAAATCTTAGAATAATATAAGAATTATAGGATAATCTTAGGCAAGTATCTGAAAGATAGTATTCTTTTTTTTAAAAAAAATTTACTAATTTATTTGAGAAAGAGAGAAAGAGAGAGTATGCACGCAAGAGAGCATGAGTAGGGGAGATAGTCAGAGGGAGAGGGAGAAGCAGACTCCCTGATGAGCAGGGAGCCTGCCACGGGGCTTGATCCCAGGACTCCTGAGCCTAAGGCAGATGCTTAACTGATTGAGCCATGCAGGTGCCACTGAAAGATAAATATTTTTAGAACATTCAGCAGAGTTCTTAACGATTTTCTCTCTAGATTAGAATAACTACGGAAAGTCTTTGAGAAGAAATCCAGGTGCCCCTCTCAATTTTATTTTGACTTAAGTTAGTTTTGGCAGATTTCTGTTAATAGAAAGCCAATAATCCTGACTTTAGTAATATTCTCATGTTAATGTTTCTATGGTATGTGTAAGAATCAAATTTAGTGTTGAAAGGATCCCTAGATACCATTATTTCATAGATTTGGAACCCTAGAGAGGTTAAAATATTACATAGATGGTTGAAGATCCTGGCTGAGCCTTGGACTCCTGATTTCACAAATATCAGCATTTTATAAAAAAATAAAACAATGATTTGGGAATAAACAGACACTTTTTGCTTTTCTTCTAATACCAGATCATTTTCCGTACTCTTCTAACAAACTATCACTTAAAATTAAAAAAATAATTTTGAAAGAAACCCAACCTAATGAAAATACAGATTTCCATTGCCTGCACCCAGATATGCCAGACATTTTGACATATATACTTCATATATCTTTTTTAAAGACATAAGATAGTCAATATCTAGTCAAAAACGTTTTAAAAGATAATTTTAGAGCAAGTAGTCTTGTATGTGTACTTTTATAAACTCAGACCCTCTACTAAACTCAGATATGATTATACAGGCTAATTATTTTCTGAGTTTCCTACATAGAAATGTTTAAAGTACATTACCAACATGGGATTCATTTTACTTTTTTTAATTCATCCAAAAATTTAAAAAAAATTATGCTACTGAATGCACTTAGATGTACTTTATTAGGAACAGATTGAAGTATATCTTTACATATTTATATTTGTATGTATTTTATAGTTTTGGAAAATAGTCTTTAGTTTTAGCTTCCTTACCTTTTCTCATCTTCAGCCTTTGCTTGAAGCTAGGTAGCATTCAAAACCAGTAGCAGTCAGTATTCTTTTCATTCTTGTTAAAACACAGCATTGGGGGGAGCCTGGATGGCTCAAGGGGTTAAAGCCTCTGCTTTCGGCTTAGGTCATGATCTCAGGATCCCAGGATAATCGAGCCCTGCATAGGGTTCTCTGCTCAGCAGGGAGCCTGCTTCCCCCTCTTGTTCTGCCTGCTTCTCTGCCTACTTGTGATCTCTCTCTCTGTCAAATAAATAAATAAAATCTTTAAAACAAAACAAAACAAAAAAATCCACAGCATTGGTCTATAATACACGGGGATTAAGAATATCAAGGGAGAATATTTAAAATACAGTGGCAATGAATTGATAGAGTATTTACGTGACTATCAATATTCTTTCCAGGGATTTACATTGTAATTCAAGATTAGTTGAGCATAAGTTAATAAACTCTTAAAGTATTAGCCAAATCTTCTTACGTAGGACTCTGAGAGATTCTCTTCAATTTAAAAAAAAAAGATAATAGGACTAATCAACTATGATGCCCCTGGAGATATGCTACAGGGAATTCATAGTATTTGTTCCTCAAATATTAATTATAATATTTTCTTCCTTATTCACCCTAGTGTATATATTTATCAGAATATAAAAATTAGAAACTTTTATCTACCATTTGATTGTTTTCTTCCTATTTGTCTTATTTTACTTGTTTGCTTTATTAGCCACTTTTAATTTTGATATAATAGGGAATAATTTCAAACTTAGAGTTGTGACACTAGTACAAAAACTCCTATACATTACAGTATAATTATAAAAAGCACAAATCTTAGCATTGACACAATACTAACTATCTAATCCACAATCCATATTTAAATTTCTTCCATTGTTCTAACAATGTTCTTAATAGCTACTTTTCTCCTTCCATCAAGAATCCACTCCAGGATTGAAGCAGTCATCAACAATCTCCCAACAAACAAAAGCCCAGGGCCAGATGGCTTCCCAGGGGAATTCTACCAAACACTTAAAGAAGAATTAATACCTATTCCTCAGAAATTGTTCCAAAAAATAGAAACGGAAGGGAAACTT
>JAQQSY010005730.1:0-11482 GCA_028646535.1 Procyon lotor | reverse complement strand
CAGGGCAGGGGGGCGGGGGATGGGGGAAAATGAAACAAGATGGGATCAGGAGGGAGACAAACCATAAGAGACTCTCAATCTCATGAAAGAAATTGAGGGTGGCTGGGAGGTGGTGGGGGGTTAGGAATAGGGTGGCTGGGTTATGGACACTGGGGAGGGTATGTGCTGTGGTAAGTGCTGCGAAAGGTGTAAGCCTGATGATTCACAAACATGTACCCTGGGGCAAATAGTACATTATATGTTAATAAAAAAAAAAAAAAACCTCAGTGACTTAAAAAACACAAATTTATTATCTTACAGTTCTGTAAGTCAACAGTCCAAAATGAGTTGACAGGGCTGTGTTCCTTCTAAAGGCCCTAGAAGAAAGCCCCTTGCCTTGCCTCTTCTAGCTTGCAGAGCTGCCTGCGTTCTTTGGCACAGGGCCCCGCATCCCTCTGGCCTCCACTTCTGCTGCTGTGTTTCCTTCTCTGACTCTGATACACTTGCCTCCCCATTATCAGGACCCTTGTGATTACATTGGGCCCACTCCAACACTTCAGGATAATCTTCTCATCTCAAGATCCTTAATTTAAGGACATCGGCAAAATTCCTGTTACCATGTAAGGAAACATGGTCACAGATTTGGGGATTAGCATGTGGAAATATGGGGGCAGAGGCATTAATCTACAATACGCCACAATATAACAACCACCTTGAATTTAGTGCTATCCTTCTTACAACTGAGCTACGAGTCACCAAATACATTGGCTTTTAAATGTAATTTAAGCATCCATTTAAGTTTCATCTTTATCATTGTTAACATGGTCCCAAATCCTAAAAAGTGGCTTTTTAAACCTCTAGGTAGCTACATATCAGATTCTGAATTGCAAAACAGTAGGCAATCCTGTCTTACAGCCATCATTTCAGATAACATTCTTACCTGTTACCCAGGCTTCACTTTGAGTGAATGGTTTTCAAAAGAATTTCTATTGTCCTGGAAGTGTTGGAGAGATGATAAAATAAGAATCATTTGGCCATTACCTTTCTACTTTTTCTAAAAGTGCTGGATAGCCCATTTTTTTCCAAGTAATTTTTTTCTTGGACAGACATCCTGGGGTTAAGCAATCAACTACTCTAGTAATTACGCTATAATCTTTTCCTTGCTAGCCTATTCCCCCTTTCTATATTACCTTCTTCCTTCTATACATGTATCCTCTTCCCCAGGGCTGGCATTAGCTCTCTGTCTGCCTGGAAGACCATTGTAAGGGGTCTTACCAGAGAGACCATTGTAAGGGCTCTCTGCCTTTACCACCATCATCTAAGGACCGAAGACCTCTTCCTTTACAATGTAAATGCATTGCACAGGCAACCTGACCACGGTAAACACCTAGGCTCCTGAGTAGATTGACCCAGGAAGTGTTATTTCTGTATCACAGTCCAATGCAGGTTGGTAGGACGTATGGGATAGCCTTTTGTTTTACACAGTCATTCAGGGACCCAGGCTTCTTCTACCTTGAGACTCCATACTCCTCTGGCTCTGCAGAGACAACAGATGGAGAAAGAGAAGGAAGCCTCACACACGGGAGGGTTTCATGGACCCTAGATGTGACATATGTCACTTCTGCCCACATCTGAATAGCCAGACTCTAGTCATTTGGCCACACCTCATTAATTACAAGGGTGTCCAGGAAAAGAGTCCCCAGGAAGAAGGGAAAAATATCTGCTGAACAAGTAGCCAGTTTATACAGCAACAAATACTACATTATGTTGTATCATAGATTAGATGAGAGGGGATATCATATAATGTTATTGAGGATATAAAAATTGTGTATCATCTATATTCTTGGTTAGATTTTGCTATCTTTTAGGATAAAGATTTTATATCACTTTTTCTGCAATAGTATCTAACACAGTAGTTGCCCAATAAATGTTTGATGAATGAATCATAGTGTATTGAAGCTAAAAGAGTCCATAGAGATTTTCTAATCTAAACCCTTCGTTTTAAGTATGAAGAATCAGAAATCTAGAGATGCTAAGCACTTTGCCCATGTTCACTGGCAGAGCCAGGACCCATTTATCTCATATCCCAGATCAAATGAGACAATCTTTGAAACCAACTTATCTTGTTTCCCTGACCAAATAAGACTCACTTTTTAACCAACTTATCAGAACTTACACATCTAAACAAGTATTATTTGCCCCTAAGAACTCTCCTTGGGAGTTCTCATACCAGTCAAATACTACCGCCATTTAAAAAATTTATGGAGCTTCCTTGTAGGAATTACTTTCATAGCCTATAGCAATTCTTTAGAATTCCATTAATCGTGGCTGATAAATATTCATTCTTGGAGGATAGATTTTATTTTTGAGAAACCCAAGTTGTTTGGAGCCCATTTTGATAGATAAAGGTGAGTGGAGGTGATCTGGCCACGTGATACTGGAAAAAAAAAAATGCAGGTCTTGATCCCGAAACAGGTAAGACTGTGCACCACTTTGGGACAGGCTCTCCTGCGTGATTTGCTAAGCAGCTGGGGGAGGGGAGGATCTCCAGAAGAGGAGAGGTGTGGGCATTCTGAGCAAGGGCATCATTGCTGAAACAAGTGCATGGAGTCCTAAGGTGATTAGTTTGAACAGAGGTAATAATGGGCTGAAATGTACGTTCTAGTTTGTGTGACCCCCAGGTCAGGCATACCTGTCCTGCCAGATGCCCATGGTAACTATTCGAGGGCCTTCAGTATTCTACAAAAAAAGCTTTGATAATTTTTAGGCCCATACTAGCTCCTTATTCAGAAACCTGCCACAAGATGGGAGGAGGAAGTGTTATTAGAAAAATGGGGGAAAGAGATGCCTGGCTGGCTCAGTCGGTCAAGCGTCTGCCTTTGGCACAGGTCATGATCATGGGGTCTTGGGATCAAGTCCTGCATCAGGCTTCTAACTCAGCAGGGAACCTGTTTCTCCCTTGACCTACCACTCCTCCTGCTTGTGCACACTTTCTCTCTGTCAAAATAAATAAATAACATCTTCTAAAAAAGAAGAAGAAGAATGGGGGAAAGATTTCTGGATAAGAAAGCTGGTAACCTGATCTGCTTTTGTCTAGGACGTACTTAGAAAAATACAACAAAAGGCTACAAAATGCTAGGAGGTTGACTGTGTGCCCCAATCAACCCTCCAGTTCAGGAGCAGAAAGGATTTTAATGGCAACCACGTGTCCAGAGAGGATCCAAGAAGAAAAGGGGTGCCCCTTTCCATCAACAAGCCCCAAGTAAAAGAGACCTTTCCTGCTTAGAGATGATAAGCAAACAAACAAGAAGCCTCAGGGACCTCGAGGAGAGTTTGCAACACAAACCAGAGAGAGCCATGTTCTAGTAGAAAAATGTCCAGGGCTCTGCCTCGATTACACTATATTAGGAGGAAGGAAGTCACAGTTCAGAATCATTGCTTTTGTTTTGTGTACTATATAAAAATGTAAATACCAGTCTCCCCTACTTTACACACACACCTGGCATGTTTGGAGCAGCTCCCTGGCATTTCCCTGAACGGTCCAATTTAAAGAATTTTCAATTGCATAATTACATCGTTTTGGTAAATTACCATTTTGGCCAATTTTGAGCAAGGGCCCCATGGAGGGAACCGAAAGTGCCGGGCACACACTTCCAGGGAAAGTGCTGTTAGTGTAATGGGAATCTTTTCTAAAGTGAACTTTCATTTTGGAAAACAGAAACGTGCTCCTGTGGCCATGACATAATAATCCAATGATTCCACAAAGACCCCGGTCTAGAAAGTCATCAGCTGGCCTCTTCTGCCCACACAACCACACGTGACCAGCTATCACTGTGGTTCCGCCACCCGGCCATCCTTCCTGGGGCTGCGCTCTAGCATCTCCTGCAGGTGACCCTGCCAAGAAAAGGGAGCCGTGCACAGACACTGCTGGGCCGTGGCGTGACCTGGCCAAGCACAGTGGCCTGACCCGTCTAGCTGCCTCACCCCAAAAGTTGAGCCTCTTCAAGCGTTTTCCCCTCCGACCTTTAGATCACACTTAGCTGAGGAAGGGCTGAGCCCCGCCGCACCCTCCTGAAAGAGCCCGTAATTCACAGACGCCACCACTGGGACTGTCAACTTTAACCTCCCCACAGTCACCTCCAGATTCAACTGTCCTTCAGTGACGAGTCCGAAGCCAACCCCTCTCTCTGCAGGTCCTGCGACTCCGCCTGGGATGAGCTGTCCCTGCTGCACTCTTTCCTGCCTCCCCAGCCTTCAAGAGTAATAAAGCCTCAGCCAGTGGAATTGAGCTGTCCATTCGGCTGATGAGGCAGCAGGAAAATGAGCAACCATTTCCCAGCCGATAGCTGCGTCGGGCCCAACAAATGCTGACTGCAGGGAAAAGTTGCAGCCTCGCACCTAAGTCAGCAGCCAGTGCCCCGGCTTCAGGAACGACCTACTGACTGGGACGGAGCATTTTAAAAACAGTTTTGGGGCTGCCCCAACACCTCCTTTAGAGGAGGCTTCTCTGATAATTGAGGGTTGTTTAAAAATCTGATCCCCTCTGTTGAAACAAAACAAACAACTTAGAAATGCATCAAACAGATTCCCTAGATTCCAATATATCCCAGAAAATATAATAATGCGAAGCCTAGGCAGCTGAGTTTTTATTTGTGCCTAGCTTCAGAGAGCCAAACCCCTAAGGGCTCTGAGCCCAAGGTTCATTTATTCTTAATAAGCTCAGTTCCAGGGGCACTGTGAGCCTCTAGCTAATGCCAACACCACCGGCAGCTCGGGCAGCTGGATTCCGAAGAAGAGTGAGATCTAATTGAGGTAAGAAATGCAAGCATGACTCATGCCAGCATTCGTTAGTGTCCAGACCCTACATCTTGTGTTTTTAACAGCTCGTTCAGCATGAATTCTCCAGCTTCCAGAAAAAGAGGACTTCTCAGTGCTCATCAGAATGGCACTGGGGACTGAGGCAGTAACAGGCCCCTCAGTCCCGTGTACCCGGATCTGGTGCCACAGCTGCTCAGAGAAGCTGGTCCTGGCTCACAGAGGGGGGCCTGCCCAATGTCACACTCTGGACTGGCTGCCTCCTGGTCATGAGAGCCTTCGACCCCGCTGATGAGTCATGAACTTGCATTTCATTCCCTTCCTGTGTGTTTCCTTCTTGAGGGGTCCGAGGCTGCTAGAGCCTGGGTGCAACGAAGGATGCGGTACCACAGCTTAGCTGTAACTCTGGTCAGCTTGGTCCTATAAAGCAACCATCCTAAGACAGGCCTCACTCAAATCACCTTCCCTATGCTGCCAGCCACTCAGGTGAGCCTCCCAAGTCTCTCGGTCAGCCCTGTCTGCAACAAAAGCAAAGCATTTCCAAACTGTGTCAGCAGAGAAACAGAAAGAAGTTAACGGTTCTTGTCTAGATGGGCCTAGGTTGTGTTTCCCTGAAGGAACATGAAGAGGGGTTTCCTAGCAGAGGATACATCAAAACAGGTAGAGGGAAGAGAAATGCTAAGCCTAGGAAGCTTCTCTGATTTCTGTTTCCCACCTGTGTGCAGTCTAGGCCCAGTCCAGAGCTGCAAGCTCCAGGAAGACCTGGAGTTTTGCTCTTTCCTGATCTCAGGATTCTGTAGTCGGGCTCATAGATTCAGACCTCCAGGTTGGACCTCTCCTCAGGTCTGGGTCTGCGGGACCACTGCCTATTCAACATCTCCCCTTAAACGTTTCAAACGACTCTTGAATTCAACGCAGCCCAAATGAGTTTCGAGGTATTCTCTCCAAACCACGTTCTCTTCCTAAGACATCTCCATGGCTGTCCCCATCACCATCACAGTCCCTTCAGGCAGGAAGGAGGAGTTGTTTTTGACATATCCCTCTCTATCACCAACCCTCATATCCAATTGATCATGGAGTCCTGTCTCATTTCCCAAATGTCCCTCAAGTGAGCCCCCTCTCCACCTCTCTAGTCACTCTCTCTCTTGTCCAAGCAACTGGTACACTTCTCCCAGCCTACTGCCAGTGACTCACTCCTCTTTGGTCTTCCTACTTCCCCCTTGCCCCCTACATACAATCTCCACACAGCATCCAGAATGACCTCATCGTAAGACAAATCAGCTGCTATGTCATTCCCACCTTTACACCATCCAATGGCTTCCCATGGCTCCCAGGACAAACGTGAAATCCTTAGCGTGGCTTGTAAGACTTTCCACAGCCTGGCTCCTGCCTACCTCTCCAGCGCCCCTCGCTGCTCTCCAAGTACATCAACTTTTCCTCAGTTCTTCTCAGGTGCCTTGCTTACCTCCCAGAGCACTTTGCACTCAGAGCTCACCCTCCCTGAAGGGCTGGTCACTTCTTCAGGGACTCCTCTCTGACCTCCTGACCAGGGCAGTCCTGCTGCTGCACACTCTCATGAGTAGCAGGTACCTTCCTTTCAAAGCCCCACCACACTTATTTGTTGGTGGTGCTGTTTGTATGATAGTGGATTAGTCTCTCTCTCTCCTAGTTTGCTGTAAGCTCCATGAAGTCCATTTCTGCTCATTAAAGTGTCCCCTATACAACGATGCATAGCCAGCATTCAAAAATCACTAAAGAAATTTATTAAATTAAGTGCAAGGAGGCTATAAAATAATGTCTACAGAATCTTGAAGGAAAAATGTGATGACCCGAGAGATTGCTTTAAGTTCTAATTTTACTTGGAATGCTTCACACACTCCTTGCTTTAAAAAAATTAAAATCTTACAGTTAACACTACCAGGGTCTTTGATCACTAATCAGCTCTAATACCAAACACACACACACACACACACACACACACACACACACACACACTCAAAACACCCACTCCTTACTTAACAGAGATAAGTATTGAACATTCCATATGTAACCTTCCAGAATTCCTCTGTACCTCTACATCACACACATGTACCCAGAAGACTACTTCATACCAGAGAATGAGGGGATAGGTCCGCAAGAATTTAAACTTGGATAAGTTGTCATTTATTTGGGAAGGCAATAAAACATTTCCAGATATACAGGCACTAAAAGATATACTACTCATAGATCCTTGGGGGGGAAAAAAAGCTTTTAGAAAATTATTTCACCTAAGGGAAACTAAGAATGATGATAACAAAGGCCTCATGGGTCATCTCTACTTGCATGTTTTCAGATCCCGGTCAGTGCATAGCTTTCTTTACAATGTTTCAAGTTAATTTAAAAAAAACCAATGTTTCAAATTATTTTCCCTTTTTGCTTCCACATCTTCCAGTGTGCCAGGAAACTGGGTCTTGAGCCATATTTCCCATTCCCCAGTGATTGCTAATTCTGTTTAATAACATCAAAAAACAATAATAATGCTGTTCTAGTCCTTGCTAATTATGATCAAATTCCATTTGGATAGGTTGCCATCCCAGAAGAATTGCTAGAAAAAATCTTTTTTCTTTTCTCCACAAAAGCATAGCTGTGGGAAGAACATATTGTTCATTTTATTGCCAAAGAAATTGAGATAAGATTAGCTACTTTAAAACTCATACAGCTTTTTTAAGTGGTAAAGGATAACAGGCCAGATGCTCTCTGTTATTTCATTTTATTTTTTTTTTAATCATTTTCATCTAGTACCTATGGAGGTATCTGTGCTCTCGGTGCTTAAAAATCAATATACAAATAAAGTATGTTTTAAGATACATAAAAAATAAATATACCAAAATGTTAACAACTGTTATATCTGACTTTACTTATTCATTTAAATAAATATTCATTGAGATCCTAATATGTGACAGATACAAAGGATGAAGCAATGGACAAAATAAACAAAGGTCAGTCAAATTTTGGCTGCCTTATCTATATTTTATGCTTTATAAAAACTTATACTTTCTACAAGTTTGAATATTTCTTGTACTTCTAGGTTCATTATCATTAAGCTATTAGTAATATTCTTTTGTAATATTCTTAAACTTGTCTGCTTCAGTTTTGTCCCTGTTTCATTCTTGATATTATTACTTTGCGGTTTCTGCCTTTTTTTCTTAAGTAATCCCACCAGAGATTTATCCACTTCTTAAAACTTTCCAAAGAAAAACTTTGAGTTTTTTGATAACTCTAGTGTTACTTTTTTTCCCTAGATCAATCTTTTCTGGGTTTTGTTGATTATTTTCTTTCTTCTATGTTTTTAGAAGTTATTCTATTCTTTTTAACTTCATAATTTGGATGCTATGCTTATTTATTTCCAGCCTTCTTTTCTAATTTGAGCATAATAGGCCATAAATTTCCTGCTAAGTACCACATACACTTGACTATAAATTTCCCTGAGTACCACTAACTACCACACATTTTAATATGTTGTCATTCTTTGCTGTTCAGTTCTAAATGCAAAAGAATCCTGTAAGTAATACCTACAATCTGTACATTGCTAGCAGCTTACAACAGCCACAATCTGTCACAGTCTATACCTAATCCACATTTTCCAGTAATTTCCAAACAAGAGGCCTTAAAGTACTAATTAGCATTAATAGCATTATGAATAAGTACTAATCTGAGTATAAACTCTGTCTTTAAGACCTGAATACAAAGACTAGCCAAACAGACAAAGAATACATGGCAATCATTCCCTAGGAAGGTGTCAATCTATTAATTTGGTAAACAATCTAATCTTACTTTCTCTCATCCTGTATAAAAATTCTTCCCCAAGTATCCTTGGGAAGTCATTTTCCTGATTGTATCTCATGTAGGCATCTATACAATTGTTTATGTGTGCAAGTTTCTAGTAACAATTTAGCTAGTGCTCAATTCGGTTACTGCTTTTTGCTTCTTTTTCAATATTTTCAATTCCCTTTATTTCTGACATATGGATTATTTCAAAGTAAGTGTCAAAGCTGACAAATGTGGGTTTTCTTAAGTTTTTTTGTTTGTTTTTAATTTCCAATTTGTTAGCTTTGCAGTCATTGAAGGTTTTTAAATATGTAGACTTGCTTAATTATTCAGAATCAATTCTTATGAAAGTCCATTAAAACTCATACAAATATATCTTCCTCCATTGTTGGGTGAATATACCCATTAAAACAGTCTTGTTATTTGTCTTACTCAAATACCTATGTTCTTATTGATTTCTTCTTTTTTCTGCTTGATCTATCAATTACTGATGTATATTAAAACTCCTATTTTGACTGTAGCTTTATCTATTACTCCTTGAAAATTCAGTAATTAAAAATTATGTAATTAGGTTCATCCAAGATTAAAATTGTTATATTTTCCTCGTGAACTGAACCTTTAATATTTAGACACCTTCTTTATCTCTAGTAAGCCTTTTGTCTCAAAGCCTGTTTATCTAACAGTAATATAGACAGCTATGCCAATTTTCTTTTGTGACTATTTGCATAATTTTTTCTCGTTCCTTTACTCTCAATCCTTGTATGTTCTTACGTTTTAGGCATGTTTCAGAAAAAGCCATTGGATGGATTTTTTAAAAATTCAGTGTCTTTTAAAAGCTTTGTCTTTTAACTGAGGAGTTCAATTTTTTAAAAGTTAATTGTGATTACCAAAAAATTTAGATTCATTTCCAACATCTCATTTTGTACTTTCTATTTGTTCTTCTTATTCTAGTTTTCTTCTTTGATTAAATTTACCTCATTTCCATTTCATTTTTCTCCTCTACTAGTTTGAAAGTTGTACCTTTTATTCTATTCCTTTAGTGCTGACTCTGGACATATTAATTACATATGCATTTTTTTCCCCAAAATACTTTTATTTTTTCAGTGTTACAAGATCAATTGTTCATGCACCACACCCAGTGCTCCATGCAGTACGTGCCCTTGTCAATAACCACCACCAGGCTCGTCCAATCCCCCACTCCCTCTCCTCCAAAACCCTCAGTTTGTTGCTCAGAGTCCACAGTCTCTCATGGTTCATCTCCCCTTCTAATTACATATGCATTTTAACATAAAGTCTACAATTGATCTTTAATCCTTTTTCTTAGCAATTCTCGAATATTAATGTTAATTAATGTTATAATGTTAATTAATGTTATAATGTTAATTCCTCCCTCCCTTCTCTCTCTCTCATATACACTCACAGTGAATTAATGAATTGTATGTAATTCTTACGTAGAACTCAAGTTTTCTTTTGCTATTTTAGCTTCTCAAATTAGACATTATTGTTATTCCTTTACAAATGTTTATTTATATTTATAGATGTGCTTACAATTTTATCTCCTCATTCTTCCTTCTTGAATCTCAAACCTTCCTTATGGGACGATTTTATTTTTATTTGAAGCACATCATTTAGGAATTCTTTCAGTGACAATCCATGGGCAGTAAATCCAGTTTCAGTTTGTCAAAAAATGACTTTATTTACCTTCATTTTTGAAAGATCATTTCACTCAGCACACAATAAGAGACTGCTTGTTATTTTCTCTTGGTCCCTCAGGATCCTCCACTGCCCTCCTACTGTTGCTGTTGAAAGTCAGTTGTACCTTCTTTGTGGGTATTCTCTCTTTTCTCTCACTGCTTTTAAGATCTTTTCTTTGACTATTGTGTTCTGCCTATCCACATGTCAGTTGCACGTGATTCTGGGATTGGAATCTTCTATTCATTATGAAATATTTTCAGCTGTTCTACCCTTTAGTATTTTCTCTCCTCCCTTTTCTCAGTGACAGATTAGACATGTATTGGAATTCATCTTCCTATTTATCCATCTCCCTTAACTTTTCTTTTATATTTGCCATCTTCATGTCTCCCTGCAATGAATTCTGGGAAATTTATTTAGATCTGTCTTTCAACTTACTAAATCTCAACTGTGTGAGTCTGCTATTTAACCAATGCATTAGTTTTCTAATATTCATCATTTTATTTGTCAGGCAAAACATTACATTGACACCAAAGCCAGATAGGAACATTACAAAAAAGGAAAACTACTGACCAATATCCCTGATGAATATAGATCAAAAAATGCTCAACAAGATACTAGCAAACCAAATCTATTAGTACATTGGAAAATCATGCACTATGATCAAGTAGAGTTCATCCCTGGGATTCAAGGATGGCTCAAAATACGCAAATCAATAAATGTGATATAATACATTAATAGAATGAAAAATAAAAGTCATATGATCATCTCAATATATACAGAAAAAGCATCTGACAAAATACAGTATCTATTCATGATTTAAAAAAAAAAAGACTCTCAACAAATTGGGTGTAATAGGAACATATCTCAACATAACAAAGTCCATATAAAACAAGCTCACGCTTAACCTCACACACAGGACAAGACAAGGGTGGACTCTCACCACTCCCATTCAACACAGTACTGGACTTCTACCTAGACTGATGAGTAAGAAAAAGAAATAAAAGGCATCCAAATTGGAAAAGAAAAAGTAAAATTCTGTTTGAAAATTACATGATATTATAACTAGAAAACCCTAAAAACTATACCAGAAACTATTAAAACTAAAAAACAAATTCAATAAAGTTGCAGTATATGAAATCAACATAAAATATCAGTTGTGGGGCGCCTGGGTGGCTCAGTCGTTAAG
>JAQQSY010005729.1:0-11484 GCA_028646535.1 Procyon lotor | reverse complement strand
GATATTTCAATTAGAACAAGATGCCTCTAAAAGTAGTGAGCTCTCTGTCAACAGAGGCATACAAGCTGCGGCCAGATGAGACCCTTTGTGGGTGGCTGATGGAAGTCGAAGCCTCATGCAGGACCAGGGGACCCACTGAGGTCTGTCCCTCTAGGAGGGAGGGTCTGCAGCGCTGTGAACAAGGATACGTATGCACAATCTTAAAGGTTCGAGGAGGTTGTCTGAAGGCAGCTGTTGCTCTCAAGTGTGGGATGAGCCAGGTTTCCAGGCACAGGGGTGAGATGGGAACACTCTTTGCAGCCTGGATGCTGGGATTTAAGTTGCGTCCTGACCTCATGGGGAAACACCGTGGTTCTGTGCAGCCAGGGAAGTGGAAAACCGCCCCCTGCCCTCCTGCGCGATGGAGCGGGGAGGCACGCAGCTCCAGGCTATCTGCCGTGGTGAGTGGGCCCAGGGATGGCTCTGGCTGGTGAGCAAGAGATTCCTCCCCCTCTGGAGGCAGCATCAAGGGGCCACCCTTTGGGAGACAGACCACGTTGGGCCAGGCCCCTTGAGGTGAGAGGCCCCCACTCTGACCTGGGTCTCAGTCCCGGGTGGAAATGTTTTGAATAAATGCAGTGGCTTCCTTGTTGGCTCTTAAGGCCCAGCACACCATCACCTTGTGCTGTTTTTGAAGAGGTTCTGCTCATAGTGACCTTGACTTTACAACCTTTGAATTTAAATCCAAGAGTGCTCCTGTCCTTGGCTGGGTCCTACATTCCCAGAGCGTGGGCAGGCAGAACCCCCTTTAAGAGGCTGGGGATTCATGGACTGTGGCGAGCTTAATCCAGGCAGCATCTCAGAATATCTACAGTATATTCCTACAAGGGTAAGGCATTTTAAGGAAAAGTCAGGGGCATGGGTCAGAGCGTGGGAAAAGGGGGACAAAGGCTGTTGTTGCATTTGAAGCCATAGGGGGAGGGATGGGGGATCTAGGGCCAGGGTAGGAATAAGGTGCTACAAGGTGAGCTGGGAATGAAAATTTTAGGCTGGCTTGATGCATCTTCTGTAGCTGGTTTGAAATTATTTTACTATCCCAAGTTCACAGTGGACATACATGATGGAGGGCCTGCTAATCCAGTGCAGACCGAAGTTATTTGACATTTCCTCCAGAAGGATCAACCCAGAATTTCTGAATCCCCAGATAGCCTCGCCGTAGCCTCCTTTTATCTCTGTGGCTAATCAGCAAAAGAGGAACGCGCACATCCAAACGCCGCTGAAACACCAGCGCCAGCTCGGTGACGGCTGCTGTGCCGCGCTGGGTGCGGCCAATGTGCCCAGCCTCGCTGCTAATGAGAGCCATGTCCACAGAAGCAATTAGGGGCAGCTTCCATGAAGACGAATGGCGGTAGAGTGAGGGTGTGGCCGTCAGCACCGTTACCTGCCCCAGCATCTCCGAGAACTTCCCCTTCCCGGCGCCCTTCCCTACCCGTCATGCCTGTTCCGGGGGCTGCCGCGGCCGCCGAGCACCAGTTTGCTCTCTATCTCGTGACGTCCCAAAAGCAGTGCAGGCCTTTCTGCCCATTTCTGGGCTCCCACATCCTGTGGATTATGGGAGTGAAATCTGTGCAGAAGGGCACGTTGTGGATGCAGCTTGGAAATGGTAAGAAGTTACAGCTGGCTGCGGGGCCAAACGGACACAGGGCTAGCGTGTGATGAAGGCCCCCACAAGGCACATATCGGAAGAATACTGAACGAGAGGAAAATGTTGACAGTATGCAGATCGAACTGGGTAGGTTATTCAAGAGTGAAGTGTCCTTTCTTCTGCTTTTTCTTGGGAGCCGGCAGCTCCTAGGAAACATGAGCTTGTGATGGGTAGATTCTGCAATGGCTCCCAGTGCCCCTGCCACTGGGGCTCCTACCTCAGAGTCCCCCCCTCTTGAGTGTGGGCAGGACCTGCGAGTCTGACCAACAGAGCATGGTCAATGGCACGGGAGGTTGCTTCTGTGCGTAGGTTACATTTCTGTCTTGTGACTCTCTTGCATGTTTTGGTAAACAAGCAGCCACAGTGCAGACATCTTCATTGCGAGGAATGGAAGGCAGGCTCTGGCCATTCACCAAGAAGGAACTTAGGTCCTCAGTCCAAGAGCTGAGGAGCAATGAATCCTGACACCAGCTACATGAACATGGAAGCAGGGCCTTCCCTAGGTGAGCCTTCGGATGAGACCTCAGCTGTGTCTCACCCCTTGATTACAGCCTTGACAGACACTTAAGAGGGCTCAGATTAGCTGTGGTTGACTGCCCGATTGTGGACATTGGGAGGTGATAAATGGGCCCTATTTCAAGTTGCTGAGTCTGGGATAATTTGTTACAAAGCCACAGAAATGAATATATACCTCCATGCAGTTAAGGTATGCATGGTGGGTCTATGCTTTGGTAAGGCATTTACGCTTAGGACTGTCTGGGTGAGTCTGTTGAATTCTTGGCTCAAGTTAGGAAGGTCATGTGCCCATAGATATAAACAGCCCTATCTCCTATCAGTTTTACCAGCAACAAATGAGATGCTATTGCTTGACTCCTTTATTTCTTTCAAATTTTTTCAGATCCTGGGCAGGACAAAGAGAAATACTTCTATGGGGTCTCCTTTAAAACACCCTATTTGAATGCTGGGATCAGGGAAGATTTTTCTTTCACTTATCACTCCCCATTTTAAAAAGATCTGGGAACACGTGTAATTAATATAATCAGAAAAAAGTATTTTTACTTAAAAAGGCCAGCGAAGTGGCCAAGAACATATCAGTGGGTGCTGAGAAGAACTTTTGCTATTATCTCAGATTTCATTTCCATGACTCAAGGCTGAGGATCAAGGGGTCCTGTCCTTCAATTTTTAAAAGAATTCCAGGACCAGATTCCCACTATTTTGGTACTTACAACCATTAGGCCAGGCCCCATTCTTTCCTAGTGAGGAAAACAAAATTGGGGAACATAGAAAAGGAAGAAGAAATTGTCCCCAAGTTATGAGAGACTGCTAGGGCTTGTGTCGCTTGCCCCCCACCCAAACCCAAGGAGAGGAGGCTGCTAGAGAAACTTATAGAGGTTGGGAGTGCCAAACCAATATGACAATGAAATTCATACTCCGCCATTGCTGCATTCTGCCCCTTTCCGCCATACCTGAGTTTATGCTAATGACTGAGAGCCCTGGGGGGCTCTCAGATAGCTTGAAGTAGGGGCTGGCCATGTTGCAAGGATAGAACATGTGATTAGAGGGTCAACCAGAAGGAAGGAAGGAAGCGGAAGGAAGGGGACTGGAGCTTGAGATCCATCACGATCTAATCAATCAAGCCTCAGCAATGAAACTTCTATAATATCCTTGATCCCCAAAGCTTGGATAACTTCCTGGTCTTGAAATTTTCTGGGTCCTGGGGTGGAAATGTGCCTCAACTGTACAGGGACAGAAACTCCTGTACTCAGGACTCCTCATCTTGCCTACATGCCCACTCACCTGGCAGTTCATTTCCATCCTTTTTAATAAAACATTAATTTTTAAACAGAGTGCTTTCATGAGTTCTGTGAGTCATTTCAGAGAACTCTTGAGACTGAGTGGGTTGATCATGGGAAACCCCGACTTCGTAGCTTGCCACACAGATGTAGGTGGCCTGGGGACCCCACTTAGTGTTGGTACCTGAAGTTAGGACAGTCCTGAGGGACTGAGTCCTTTAATTTCTGGGATGAGACACTAACTGTGAGTAATTAGCATTAGAATTGAATTGAATTGTAGGACACCCAGTTGGTGTCAGAGAAAGGGGTTGGAATGGAGGCTACAGGCTTCGATGGTCATCAGGAATTAGAGAAATCACCGTAGCTAAGATTACGGAGGCTGCTTTATCCCTCACTATCTCCTCTTGTAATCCCCCAAACAAAAGGCCAGACCCTCCATCCAGGGGCAGGGTAGAATGTAGTGGTTTAAGCCTGACTGGCCATTACCGCATCATGAAGGCACTAGCAGAAAGCTCTGGGACCTGTCCAAGACATTGTCACAAGGAGTTCAACTGAACCAGTTGAAGACCGTGATGGGAGAAAAAGGAAGACTCATTCACTATATATCCCCCACGTCCCCCATCAAGACCAGACTTTTCAGTGTGCTCATGACTATGCTATATACAGTTGGCAATATTAAGTGCATTTGGTTATTATGATCACAAGGTTTTCTAACTGCCTAGGGCATACATCAGACCCACCTCCAGGGGATTTGAGGCGCACTGCAACTTAACACAAGGATCGAGGTGACTGGCATAAATCCCAGAACTCTGGCCCCAGCTCAGTGACAGCACTAGCCGAGGCCCTGCTTACACTCACACCCAAACTTCTCCGTCTGTCCCTGCTCCTTCCTGCCCCCCTCCTAGGGGGCTGCTAACTGGCACTGATCCCAAGCACCTCCCCAGCAGCTTCCTGCCCCCAAATCCCCGCCTCAGAGTCTGTTTCCTTTGGAAGACACACTGTAACACACTCTCTTTGTTTTTTCATTTTCCATTTAAAAACCAGGTTCTGGGGCACCTGGGTGGCTCAGTCGTTAAGCGTCTGCCTTCGGCTCAGGTCATGATCCCAGGGTCCTAGGATCGAGCCCCACATTGGGCTCCCTGCTCAGCAGGAAGCCTGCTTCTCCCGCTACCATTCCCTCTGCTTGTGTTCCCTCTCTTGCTGTGTTTCTCTCTGTCAAATAAATAAAATCTTTAAAAAAAAAAAAAAAACAGGTTCTTCAGAGTGTTCTCGCTTACGGTGCACGTGCCACGGATGGAGTGTCGCCAGCCCGCTTAGTGCCTCTCTCACACCACTCTCCTTGCTTTTAACTACACCTGTCTTTGCCTGATTATATTATCAGTGCCAACCTGTTAACCACACAAGCATGAGGGCCCCCTGGCTTATTCAGCATCGCATCTGTAGGGCCCTGCACAGAATGGGGCATAGAGTGCGTTTTCAACATATAATTAAGGAATGTACATGTCAATAAAAGATGTTAAATCATGTTAAGCAGATGATTTCAACAGATTTAGTTTTTTGGTCCACATTCCCTTCTATCCACCCATTCATTCAGCCACTGAGCACCTACTGTGTACAATGCGCTGTGCTGGGTATTATGAGCGAGGTCACAACAATTCAGCTTCCGCTCCATTTCTGCTGTGTGATTTAGGAAGCAAGCTTCTACTCTGCACCTCCTTGTTTTGGTCTGCAATGGTGTTATGGCACGTCGGTCATGAGCATAGGGCTCTTTCCTCCAGTAGGTCTCAGGGCCGTGAGGACATTCATAGTCCAGCTCACAGCAGGTGCAATAGGCAGAATAATGGCCACACCCGAATCTCTGGAGCATGTATGTTACATTTCATGGCCAAAGATACTTTGCAGGTGTAATTAAGGTTGCTAATCAGCTGACCTTAAAATAGAGAGATGACTCTGAATTATCTGAATGGTTCCAATGTAATCACATGGGCCCCGGGGCCCCAGTCCTTAAAAGTGGGAGAGGAATCAGTTAATTAGATGTGGCCGCAGAAGAGTCAGGAAAAATGAGGTAGAAGGAGAGTCAGAGAGCTTTGAAGTATGAGAAGGACTCAACCTGCACTTGCTTGTTCTGAGATGCAAGTGATTTCATGCAAGGAACAGGAAGAGGCTTCTAGGGACTAAAGGTGACCCCAAGTGACAGCCACCATGGAAACAAGGACATCAGTCCCACTGGCACATGGAGCAGAAGTCTGCCAAGAGCCTGATTAAGCAGCTTCTACCCCTAGGGCTTCCAGGAAGCAGTGCACCACAACGCCTTCATTCTGGCTCTGGGAGATTTAATGCAGAGATAACAGCTGAGCCCACCAGATTTCCAAACCCACAAACCCTGAGATAATCAATGGGTATTTTTTTCTTTTGAGTAGCTAAATCATTGGTAATCTATCATGGCGGCCAGAGAGAACAAAGAGAGTAGGCATCCAACAGATATTTCTGACTTGAGCTTTTAAGCCTGGGTATTCCCAAATTAAAAGGCAGCAGACTCTGAGTATTTATAGAGAGAACATTCTCCGCTCCAACTCTTAGTAAACAATGTGGAATTCCCATGGAGCATTAAAACACATGATTTTGTGGAGGGAGATGTTTAGGTTATGAGCACTGAAAGGCATGTGTGTGGAAATACGAACTTTCCTGAGCAGCCAGACCACCTGCTCTGAAGTCTGTATCAGTCAGGGTCCTCCAGAGAAACAGAACCAATGGGCTAGATACACGGATAGATAGATTTACGTTACAAACAGGCTCATGCAGTCATGGGGACTAGAAGTCCAAGAATCTGTAGGACAGGCTGGAGGCCCAGGGGAAAGTCCATGTTGTAGCTCAAGTCCAAAGGCAGCCTGGAGGCAGAATCCCTCCTTCCTGAAAAAAACTCTGTCTTTTCCTCTAAAGGTTTTCAATGGATTGGGTGAGACTATTCACACTATGGAGGGAAATCTGCTTTACTCAAAGACTATGGATTTCAATGTCAATCACATCTAAGAAATACCTTCACAGCCACATCTTGACTGGTATTCAACTGCACAATGGGGCACCATGGCCCCGCCGAACTGACATGTAGCATTAATCATCAAAGTCTACCCATTGCCAATGGCACCCACACATTTCCTTAAACCACATTTCATCTCCAAAAAAACGGTGATAGTAAGGTCATACTTTCACCTAACATGATGCAACTATCCTGTATGAGACCAAAAACGCTAATCCCTCCCCTCAAAGAGGATGCAAAGACAACTCAGGATGCATTAATTTTCTTAATGGTCATGCATGTCCCCAACACCAACAAGGCAAGTCATAACTGGCAGTGTGTCATGGTGACAGTGACAACAAGCAGGATATTGTGTACTCACTAGTGCAATTTAACTCCAGAGGAGGCCCCGTTCTCCTCATTCTCTTCACAGGGGGATGAGCCCTCCCCTTGGTGCTGGTCAGTGGACTTTACCTAAAAGTGCCTTTCTCTCCTCTCTCTCATCCAGAACGAATGGCTACAGGCTCAGAACCCAAGGCACGTCTGACTTGACCTGTTTCCATTTCCTAGCAAGGGCCCTTTCTGTATCAAATCTAGAAATGAGCCACAGAGGATGGGACATCTGTGTTGCATCTCTGGGGGAAAATATTTTTCTTTAGTAGCACTCAAAAGTACACAAAATGTGAAGAAGAGATGAAAATCTAAAAACATACATTCTGAAACCCCCCCTCAGGGTCTTCTGTGGTCTGGCCTCAGTTCTCCTGCGCCCTCTGCCCTGCACATTTTGCACTATTAGCAGTGGTAAGAACCTATGGCCCAGGGCCCTGAATAGGTTATTCTCAAAGGACACAAACCCATGAAGTTGTTTCCATACTGAATGTCCAATAAGAGATGAGCCAATCCACACAGTGAAACCTGATGCACCATTAGAAAGAATAAACAGGAATCGTGTGTATTTATCTAGAAAGATAACTAGGATAGATCATCAATTAAAAAAATCAATCAACATATGTTGTGTGCTTTCATTTTTTTAAAGGAGAAACTGACACATACAAATATACCCACTAGGAGAAAAAACAGAAGAGGTTGTACCATTAACCTAAACTGCAGTGCCACATCTTCGCTGCTCTGTAAGAACTTTGTCCCCTCTTCTTGAACTCTGCTTCTTCTCCCAGCAGCATCATTGAAGGGACACACCATGTTTTCCTCCTGCCTCAGGGCCTTTGCACCGGCTATGCCTTCTTCCTGGAATGCATACAACTTCTTTCCTATTCAGTAAAGAGTTCATGCTGAGCAAATACAGAAGCTAAGTAATAAGCAGGAAGCAAGATTGGGACTTCCCAGTAAAGACCAGATCCTACAGTCCCTTCCAGTGATGAGAAACAGGTCAAGCCAGCAGGAAGTGATGCCTCCAGTCGCTAAGTTAAGGGTTCTCTCCATTTCCTTAGAGGAAAGACTAAAATTAGAATCCGATGAATTCCGTATATCTTATAGTTCCCTTTAGAGAGAACAAGAGTATGGAGACAGCTGTTCTTAACCAATGTGTCTGCCATGTGTATAAAATTACGTATGGTCTTTTGATGTATAATATACAACACTGACAACTACAGTCATGCGCTGGTGCCCAGAATGAGCTAAAACTCAGGTGACCTTCTCTAAGGAGGAGGTTCTTTTTGGCCTGTGTGTATATGGGTTGTCATCCTCCATAATGAGCCTTAAAGTCAGCAGATAAGTGGGCAGGTACACACATGTGACTACCTAGTTTGAGGTGCTAGAATCAATTGGCGAAGCACGTGGGGATTTAAATATATTTAAACAGGTGGAGAAATAGTATATTTGAAGGCCAATGGCCAACCTGGCTCCTTGTTTGGGCTGCAGGGGAACTACAAAGAGCAGACGTCTGGTCACTGCCCTACAGGCCACGGGCATCCCGCCACGACCTTCTACTGCATCATAGGCATTCATCAGCAAGCTTATCTCTGGGGCTCTTGCCTTTGGATGCATCCTAACATGAGTAGTTCAGATTGTCCCTGCAGAGGGTCAAACCTGGAGTCCCCAAGAGACAAGTGAGCATCACTGTCCAGACACCATATTCTACACAGAATAAATTATCAGTGGGAAATCTCCAAGTCTCACCATCTGCAAGTTTATTTCCATGCACCTGTTCACAAGGTCCATGGCAGATCAGATGAATCCTGACCTTGCTGCAACTGAGTTTGCAAAACCAAACAAACAATCAACCAAACAAACAAAAAACTGGCCTATGGCCCTTGAGAACATTTATCTGTAGCTTCTTTTCTTTAGGTGTGACTAAACAAAACTATCCATTAAAGATAATGCATCCTTTTTGAGCTTGCATAAAAACCATTGAGGGGATAGCAATGATTAAGAGAAATGAGGAGGAAAAAAGCAGCCCCTGACATCCCAGGGGCTGGCTGGGAGCTCCCAGGTGGGCCTTGGTGCTCTCTTGTTGAGATTAAATAATTTCACAAAACACTGACATCAGACAAGACTTCTCTGTGGCTGAAACGGATCAAGATAAAACACACCCACTCTGACATGTCTGAACACAGGCAATAGCATGAATGTTGTCCAAATAAACCACAACATGACTAAATATATGCTATTCTCACTAATATGAGTGGCTGCCACATCTTTGTTAAGCGTTGGCCTGTCCCCATCCCTCCCCTCTTATGGAAAAGATTCATTAGAATGTCTGATCAAGGAATTGCCCCCATTCTGGCTAACATCCAATCTAGTGCCAAGCTCTGCTTTCCTGATCCTTTACCCAAATCACCTAAAAAGACCCAGCCACACAATACATCCTTTCCGGCACCTTCTTATGGAGACATCCCACTGGTACCCCATAATGTGCATTCTCCCTATGTCAAGATTAAACCCAACATGTTCCATTACCAGTGTGGCTGATTGGATTTGGTTGCAGGGCATCGACAGAAAGGAGGTAGGAGTGAAGAGGTTTGGGGATCCAGCTCGGATGCTTGACTGACTCCCTGGCACATGGCGGGAACTCAGCAAGTGTTTGTTAAATGAATGAAAGACCTAAGCCATGGCTTTGACTATACAAGTAATAGGGAAAGGCGAGCTATATAAATAAAATAGCATATAGACTTCAAAATTCTGCTTAGGAAAAATAATAAAATATGTCTGGGTTCCTAACGGAAAAAGAAATGTGCATCTCCAGTAAGGGACTAGAGAGAAAGGAGGGCAGTCTCATATTTCTGCTGGTGAGGCCTCAATATTTTACAGTTGTGGGTTCCCCACCCAGTGGAAGAATAAACACGAGAACAGAAAAAAGACAATTTCAAGTAATGGTGAAATGAAAGGGCTGCAAGTGGAGGGGTCAGAGAGAGGCAGAGTTTGTACTATCACACATTTAACATGTTTTTAAGGTACAATTATTTAACCAAGGGACATGGGTGTAGACATTTAAAAACAAAACAAAACAAAACAAAACAAGACAAGACAAAAAATAAAGCTCCGGGTGCCTGGGTGGCACAGTCAGTTAAGCATCTGATTCTTGGTTAGGTTCAAGTCATGATCTCGGGGTCCTGAGATCGAGCCCCGTATCAGGATCTAGGCTCAGTGTGGAGTCTGCTTGAGATTGTCTCTCTCTCTGCCCCTTTCCCATCTCATGCACTCTCTCTCTAAAATAAATAAAGAAATCTTTATTTTAAAAAATACAAAACTCTATGCACAAGTATCCATGAGAATTTAGGATATGAGCACAATAGCTTCCACTAATTAGGAGCTTATCTTTACTCTGTAGACACTCTGCTGTGAAAATATTCTATCAACTAATGCCTACAGCTCTAGGTAGTGCACACAATGATCTCCATCTTATAGACAAGGAACCTGGGCCTTGGAATGCATGTGGAACTTGGCCAAGTTTACATAACTGAGAGTAGTAGAACTGGGAATTGAAACCAGGTTGTCTAATTTCAAAACCCAGACTCTCAACAACTGTTATGCAGGATTTTTAAAAAATATACCTTTATTGAGGTATAATTCACATACCAAATAGTACACTTTAAAACGTGAATTTGATGGTATGTGAATTATACCTCAATAAAGGTATAATTAAAAAAAGATCCCAGGATACCTAGCAACTTCTCATGTTGCTAGTTGTGAAGAGTCTAGGTTTTGAAATGAGATAAATCAGAAATTCAGCAAAGAAACAGAATATATATTTAAAAAGGAACTAAATAAAATCCTAGAACTGAAAAGTACACTAACTAAAATGAGAACTTTAGTGCATGGGCTTCATACACACTGGAGACAGCTGGAGAAAGAGTTAGTAATGATAAAATAGATTTAAAAAGGGGCAATCTGTTGTTTTTGGCCATTCTAACTGGTGTAAGGTGGTATCTCACTGTGGTTTTGATCTGAATCTCCCTGATGGCTAAAGATGATGAACATTTTTTCATGCATCTGTTAGCCATTTGTATGTCTTCTTTGGAGAAGTGTCTGTTCATGTTTTCTGCCCATTTTTTGATGTGATTATCGGTTTTGTGAGTGTTGAGATTGAGGAGTTCTTTATAGATCTTAGATATCAGCCCTTTGTCCATAGTGTCATTTGCGAATATCTTCTCCCATTCTGTGGGTTGCCTGTTTGTTTTGTTGACTGTTTCTTTCATTGTGCAGAAGCTTTTTATCTTGATGAAGTCCCAAAAGTTCAATTTCACTTTTGTTTCTTTTGCCTTTGGAGACATGTCCTGAAAGAAGTTGCTGTGGCTGAAGTCAAAGAGGCTACTGCCTATGTTCTCCTCTAGGATTTTGATAGATTCCTGCCTCACGTTGAGGTCTTTTATCCATTTCAAGTTTATCTTTGTGTATGTTGTAAGAGAATGGTCAAGTTTCATTCTTCTACACACAGCTGTCCAATTTTCCCAGAACCATTTATTGAAGAGACTTTCTTTTTTCCACTGGATATGTTTTCCTGTTTTGTCAAAGATTATTTGACCATAGAGTTG
>JAQQSY010005728.1:0-11484 GCA_028646535.1 Procyon lotor | reverse complement strand
AGCAGGCTCCCCGCTGAGCAGAGGCCCCGATACGGGGCTCGATCCCAGGACTCTGAGATCATGACCTAAGCCGAGGGCAGAGGCTTTAACCCACTGAGCCACCCAGGCGCCCCTGATTTTCGCTTTTTATTGGAAATCAAAAATAAATGTTCTCTTTTTACCTGCAAGTGATCTCCTCTGTATTTATAGCATGTGCATTACTCAGGGGATTTACTGCGGTTTCACATCAGTGCTTGAGAGATCTGTGTACACATGTGCCCGTCGGTGGCTGCCTGTTTTACCCATCAGCCGGTTCCCGCTCTGCTCGGCTCCAGGGCTGTTTGGGTGGGCAAGCGATGACGTCCCACGGAAGGCTGCTCGTGAGAGGGCAGTGACTGTTTTGTTTGAGATAGAGTGCATTTGTGTCTCTGCTCATTTTACGCGGAGAAGCAGGGGACCGGCTTTCCCAGTTCTTTCCAGGAGTGCTCCGCAAACGCGTCCCATGGACCATCCAAATGGCGAGAGTGCTCCTTTGATCAGTAGGGCCATAAAGCTAGACATCCTTGAAGATGCTCTCTGCTGTTGCAAAGTGCTAGTCATCTCCAGTCTAATTTGGGTCTCACTGTGGGTTTATAGTCAGTGACCCCTTTTGATTGTGGCCTCAGTGGAGAAGGGTTGGAGGAGCTGTATTTTTTTGGAATGAAATAAAGCTGAGCACTGACGGTAACTCACGGTGGAGAGAAGAGAACACGATGCCCCGCTAATGGGAACAGAAACTGTGCTCCTAAAGGAGCCACATCTGGGGTGGTAGATTTCTGGGGCAGCCAGAACAAAGCACCGCACACTGGGTGGCTCAACACAACAGAGTTGATGCTCTAGGTTCGGGAGGCCAGAGGTCTGAAACCAAGGCATTGGCAAGGCCGGTGCTTTCTCTGCAGGCTCTGTGGGAAATTCCTTCCTTGCCTCTTTCCTAGCTCTGTGTTTGCCAGCAGTCTTTGGCATTCCTTGGTCCGTGGATGTATTCTTCCAATCGCTGCCCCCTTATCATGTGGTACTTTCCCTGTGTCTGTCTTCACACTGTCTTCCTTCTATATATGTCTGTATCTAAATTTTCCACCTCTTCTTCTCCTTCTTCTTCCTCTTCCCTTTCCTCTTCCCCTTTTCTTCTCCTCTTCCTCCTTCCCCTTCCTCTTCTTCTTCTTCTTCTTCTCTTTCTCCTCCTCCTTCTCCTCCTTCGCCTCCTTCCCCTCCTTCCCCTTCTCCTTCTTCTCCTTCTCCTTTTTTTTCTTCCTTTTTTTCTTCTTAAGTAAGCTCCATGCCTTGGGCAGAGCCCACTGTGGGGCTTGAACCCACGACCCTGAGATCAAGACCTGAGCTGAGATCAAGAGCCCGATGCTCAACCAACTGATCCACCCAGATGCCCCTAAATTTTCCTCTTCTAAGGACACCAGTCACTGGATTAGGATCCATCCTAAGCCAGTATGACCTCATCTGAACTACTCACATTTATACAAAGTCCCTATTTCCAAATCAGGTTACATTCTCAAGTGCTGGGTGGTCATGAGCTTTTGAAGGACACTCGTCTAACCCAGTACATCCTGTCGCAGCATCTTCAGTTCCCCGGAGCATCTTTACAGAAAGTAAAAACAATTTTCCAGCACCACTATCTGAAAGGGTGCCCATCATGAGTGTGCTGTAGATACAAAGTGAGAGTCTCCCGAGGTGTGGGTCATATACTGCAGATGAACCTGGCTTTTTGCATGTGCCTGGCTCTTTCAGGTCACTAGGTAGAATTTTTCAAACTGCATTTTTAGAGCACAAAATGATTCCCTTGACATTTTCCAAAGTTCCCCCACGTAACCCCACACTGGAACTTGTGCCTTTGCAAATCCCAGTACCCAAGTTGGTTGGATAAACGGACAGTGCGTCCCAAGCTCAGAGGCCTTAAGCCATTAATTTCAGAATGAATGACTGCCATTCATTTCGGAAACATCTGAACCATTCTCTCCAGCCTCAGAAGCACACACAAGAACAAAACCCTCGGTGACAACCAACCCAAATGCTTTCGCGACAGAATGCTGAGACTCTATTGATGACCCCTTCTTTGCTATGTTCATTCACTATTATTTCACATGACCTAGTGATTAGGTATCCTCGTCCTCAGGGAATGAAAAAAATTCACAAAATTTAGCATTTTTGCCCATCACCTTTTCTTAGAGTTCTCCAGCAACTTTTCGATTCATTTGAAGTAGACATTCAAGTGCTCGCTTCGGCAGCACATATACAAAGTAGACATTCAAGCTGTCAGTGGTCGGGGACGTGCACTCTGGGTTTACAAGTCCATCGCGCCACATTGAGAAGGTAAACATGAGGGGTAAAATAGGATGGCATTTAACGTATTTAATATTTAAAAAAGAAATTATGAAGAAATAAAGGTATACATTCAACCGAGTAACAGAAGACAAAAACACTTAGTTAGTGTAGGTGGGCGTGCCAGTGACCCCCACCTCTTTGGGCCCCGCCCGCTAGTCGCGGACAGGCGACAGGCGGGACAGGCATATTCTGTAGGTGATTTGTTTTCACAATTCCCCATACTCAAAGCAGCTCTTGGTTTCACCCTAATGTGCTTTTTTTTCCTTCTTGGTGACATACTCTGTCACATTCCATTTCCAGTTTCTGGGATTGCAACAATAACAACAAAAATCTTAACATAAAATGGTACCCGGGTTGGACAACAAGTGTGCCATTTTCCTTGCCCCGTGTTGCTCCTATTCTACTCTCTCCTTATCAATTTCTGTCCTTGGTCTCCTTCTGTAAATGTCTTTATTTCAGTCAACATCACTCTTGAACTGAAAGTTCAGCTCAGCATGGGGTGATATTTTATTTCGTAAGCAGCTTGAGATTATTGTTCCCTTATTTATTTCTCTTGTTACTAATAGAAAGCTTGTAATTCTCACCCTTTTGTCAGTGCCTTCCTCTTTCCTGGTTGCTTTCTCTGTCTCCCGCATTCTCCAGTTTCACTAAACTGGGAAATGTATTTGGTTTGGGACGCTTGGGTGGCTCAGTCAGTTAGACTTAGGGCATGATTCCAGGGTCCTGGGATCAAGCCCTGCATGGGGCTTCTTGCTCAGCAGGGAGCCTGCTTCTCCTTCTGCCTGCCGTTCCCTCTGCTTGTGTTCTCTCTGACAAATACATATATAAAATATTTAAAAAAATGTATTTGGTTTTATCTATCCTGCCCAAGATGTGGTTTATTTCATAATTAGAAAATTTATGTCTCTCGGGGCGCCTGGATGGCTCAGTCATTGAGCATCTGCCTTCGGCTCAGGTCATGATCCCAGGGTCCTGGGATCGAGCCCTGCATCGGGCTCCCTGCTTGGCAGGAAGCCTACTTCTCCTGCTACCATTCCCTCTACTTGTGCTCCCTCTCTCTGACTGTGTTTCTCTCTGTAAAACAAATAAAATCTTTAAAAAAAAAAAAAGAAAATTTATGTCTCTCTTCATTCTTAGTTGTATTCTCCTAGAATACAACTTTCCTCTTCTCACTTCTAGAACTAGTACCAAATGTATGTTTCAGGTTTTCTTAAGAGTCAATTCATCTTTTAAGACATTTAAGACATTTCAGCCTTGTAGTGTCGGGTCCTTTCTCATCAAGGGTGAGAGACTTTGGGTGTAGACGGTACCAGTGTTGGGACTCACTGCCTAATACCATGTAGAATAGATAACAAAGGTGAGAACACGATTTATATTGAGAGTGACAGGTGGTGGGCTCTTCCGAGAAAGAACCTTCTGGATGCCTAGTGTGAGGAGGTAGTGTTAGGGGGTGCTGAGTAACTGTTTGAAGTCTTCTCCGTCTTCCTTGAATAGTAACCTGGTCCCTGAGGTCTGTACCCTCCCTGCATTCTCCCTTCCATCCTCTTCTAAAAGTGCCATCAGGAAATGCTGATGGCAGCATATTTCTTAGGAACGCAGACTCCTGACTCAGCTTAAGGCAGAGAAAAAGGAAAGCTTATCTGGGTGTCCAGCCTATGAACATTCATTGTAGACTCTCGGGTCCTCCTTAGGCACCCACTTGCAGCTTCAAACGTGAGTCTCCTTACCTTTGGAGACCACCAACCCCACTCCACGTTAATCCGAGCTCTGGTTTAGAGGCTGATGATGACTGGGGTGAGTGGGATTGACTGTTAGAGGAAACCTTTTATTTTCTTTTGCTGAGAGAGGGGTAACCAGGTCTCTATAAACCTATAAGGAGGAAAACCTCTTTGGGAGACAAGGATGAGTTGCATTCGGATGTCTCCTTCAGGAGTGGCTGCTCTCCTCAGCTTCTGCGTGTCCCTCCAGCGAGTGACCCTTCTGGAAGGCCATCCCGGTCCCGTCTGCCTGGACACTCACCATGCAATCACTACAGCACCTAACAGTTGGTTAGGTGGCTGCCTTCAGCTCAGGTCATGATCCTAGGGTCCTGGGATCGAGCCCCGCGTCAGGCTCCCTGCTCTGTGGGGAGTCTGCTTCTCCCTCTTCCTCTGCCTGGCACTCTGCCCACTTGTGTTCTCTCTCTATCTCTCTATCAAAGAAATAAATAAAAATCTTTTTAAAAAAAGAAATGGAGAACAAAACTCACTACAATTATGTAAACATAAAATATGTCTATCTAAGTTTTTTTATAAACTAGCTCTCTCCTACTGGGCTAAGATAGTGGTGATGTTCTAATTCCCCAACATCTGCATAAAAATGGAGTTTTAATCCATGCCAATGTTCAGTTCACATTTCTCAAAGGTGAGATGGTGTCAGTACCATGGTAGGAATTTCCCGTATTACCCAAGGAGAACCTGGATTAGTAGGTGAGAAATGCAGCCTGACTTTCAATAGCTTGTAGTTATTTCTACATGAACCAAATTAGGGGAAAATAGCAATTCTGCAGGACACTGAAGGAATATACTTAAAAAGCCTTCCTTCCCGGTGCTTTCTCAGACTCTGCAACTGGCTACACCTGGACCTTAGTTTGTCGTAATGCATGTAACATCGTTCCCAATGACATTCTGGCCTCGTCAAAGAAAGGAAATGCTAGCAATTTGTCAACAGTTAGCCTTTGAGGTTTCTACTTTTACAAGCTATAGCTCTGATTGGCACCTGAACTTTAGAAGGTTTATTTAGTGCTACAACACTTCAATGTTTTCAGGTTACCCGTCAATTCAGAATTTTCTATATGTTCTATCCAGTGACCTGTTACTTATCTCTGCTTAGCTCCTTAATCCCCTTGCTCCCGAGGTTAGCTTCTCCCAGAGAGTTTCCATAGATCCGGGCATGTGTGCATGTTGCCCAGAAGCATGGGGACAGGCTGGCCGAGAGGGCACCTCCGCCCTGGCTCTTCTGCAATGGCGTCCATAGTCCCCAATTCCCAGCAACTGCTCTTCCACCTCGGCAAACCCGGAGCGGTTACTGCCCAGACGCTTGAGGCTCCCGTGATGAATGCTCTTAGGCACTCACTTCCCACGCCACGCTCTTTCTGACCTTTATCCCCGTTGCTCTGTTGTCATAAAGAATTTCTGGGTTACCTCACGAATTTTAACAATTTTGTGAGTAGAAGTTACATTCTACTTACATATAAATAGAACTTACTAATGCTCATCAACGTATATCTTTACCTTTTCTTCCCTTCCTGGGCACACAGAAGGTGGCCCTTCCCCGGCTCTTCCTAGCTGGATGGATGGATGTGGCCGGATGCTTGTTCTAGCCCTTGGAAGGGGAAGGCAAGTGGTAGGTGCCGCCTTCCGGTCACAGCTCTCAGTTACAGTGGGTGAGGCTCTGCTCCATCGTGTTTTGGAAATCTAGGGGGAAGCTTTGGGTCTACGGGGTAGGGTCAAAATAATTAGGTGGTTTGGAACCCTGAGATGCCTGCGGGTCCCACAGAAGACTTGGCACGAATAGGAAATAAACTCCATTATTTTAAGCCACTGCGTGGGATTGTTATCACAGCATTACCTAGCCTCTCCTCATTCTACAAAGTGTACCTACTTCTTCCTTACATTTTACCCACGAGAAAACTAAGGCCTAGAGAACTAAGAACACTTATTAGATATTGCATATGAAACCGTATCTTTTTATCTTCTGTTTTTATCTTCAAAACCTGGTGATAGTAAAATAGTGTGGGTAAGTTAACCAGGTAACTGATACCTATTAGACCGATAGCACTACAGAGGAATGGTAGCTTCGAGAAGCCATGTGGAAAGTCTCTGGAGGTAGAAATGAACACATTTTGATGAACTCTTGAGATATTTTATGGTGACATCTAACGTTCCCAACATAGAAGTCCTGGGAACCTTCATATTGGAGGAACATGGTTTTGTCCAGGCCCTTGTATTTGGGCCTGTAGTTCACGTTCTTCTCCTTATGAGTTATTCAGAAACCTAAAAAGATCCCTGCTGCCAAGTAGGGAACATAGGACAAAATAAACAACAACTGCGACAGACCCTTCGCTTTGGCCTGACACGAGCACTGGCCCCTTCATTCATGCTACGCTTGAAAACATTAGGAATAACTACAACCATTATTACCTGTGGCAAAGCACTTTGCTGTGGTTGCAGGTGCTGCTAATGACCTCCTAGCTTGAAATACGGCCCTGAAAGCAAGTCTGGGTTTCCAATGGAGGGAGATGAGCGTGTTTTTCTCCAACCTGATCAGTGCTTCAGAATCTCTGTGTGCTGCTTTCTGAGAACAGAGTGGGGCTCCACGTTGTTAAATCTCGCTTCTAGAGATGATTGGCCCCTGCAGATCCAATGAACGCTCGGTTAGAGGAAAGCATGAACAGGAGTACTCCTGTCAGAGGAAAGACTATGTGGGGAAAAAAATATTACAAGTGACCCTCAAATACACAGTTCGAGTTCCTTAGCATTTAGTGAGTTGGGATGGCTTCCTTATTATGACATATCATGTTTTCCCATTTCATCTCTTTTAAGAATGACTAACAGAGCTTGGAGCTCTCCTTCCTTCAAGACCAGCTGTCAGCAAGCGATAGGAATTAAGGCAGGGTGTTTTCATTATAAGATTGCAAATTCCTTGGCAGAAAGCTCCGCACGCCCAGACCCCGGCTGGGTACTTGGCACGCAGAAGGTTCCCGGTCAGTGCTGCCTGAGAGAATGGGGAAGAGCTTTCGGGTCTCACCCAGGCTCAGATGCAAAACCAGCTCCCAACACCCCTTCCTGGATGACGTTCGCAATGGGAATTCTCGTCAATAGAAGAGGAAGGAAAAGAAATAACTCTAACGTCAAATGGAATATAAAAAAACTGAGGTCAGCCGGTAGATTCGAATGCAAAACACAAGAGTCGCGACCTCTAGCTCTTCCCCATGGGATTCTGCCTGGAAGAAGTGAGCGTCAGGAGTTAGTGAGCAGGGCTGTCGTCCTTTCTTCTGTCCTCCCCGGACTGCTCTCCAGGCACCAAGCCTGCTCGAGGAAAGGGGCCTAAGCTCCTCCACGGAAGTGTTACGGCAGGCAATGTGTTTCCACGCCAGGCTTCCAAAGGATTATGAAAAGCAGGCTTTAATACTTTTTAATAGTAAAATTTAATTAAACTAAATGTACCTCAGGGAAGAATAATGTATGCAAACATCACAAAATCAAGCACCATGGTGAGAGAAAGTGAGAGCTTAATGTGGATGAATTCCAAAATATTTGGCTTAAGCAACAAAACCGACTTCTTCTGTATTTCCCCTTAATATGTTGTGTGGGTCTTTTAACAGTTGGTTGTTTAATAATAGTAATTTTGGAGCTTATTTCTCCGATCGACCTGCCTGTGACAGTTTCGTTCTCAGTAAACACTGTGATACAATCAGTCTGCTGCAGATGCTTCTCATTCTATCGCGGCAGCATAATCATTTGGGGAAATCTGCGAAACTAACGCAAAATCTCACAAAGCTATTCGGAAATATGGATTGAAAATGGAAGACTGGAAAAATAGCTTGTCATAGCCCATTAGCAACTACACATGCTCTTTAAGAAATTATTTTGCCAACGTTTCCTTTTTCGCAGGTTACATTTAAGACGTCCCTGCTTGTTTGTTCCTGAAGAACAATGGGAACATTGATCGTAGAATGTTGAGTCAGATTTACCAGGCAAATACTAATCTTTGCCCTGGAATAAATTATGTGGCTCGACTTAAAGTTAGCCTGCGCGTTTTCCTCAGAGAGGAAAAGTATTTCTGGTATTGTTTTTAGGGAGAACAAGTTCTTTTTAAGATTTTATTTATTTATTTATGAGAGACAGGCAGAGACAGAGAGAGTAAGAGAGGGAGAAGCAGAGGGAGAAGCAGGCTCCCGGCTGAGGGGGGAACCCGACACGGGATTTGATCCCAGGACCCTGGATCACGACCTGAGCTGAACGCAGATACTTAACCATCTGAGCCACCCAGGAGCCCCCAGTGGAAAGCAATTTTTTTGAGAGGACAATAATCTAAGTAGAATTTAATGGTACAATTTCATTTATCTTTGATGAGCAAAATTCCACATTGAAGGATTAGCCAGTGCCTCATCAAATTGGCTATTAGTTGTTTCATTTTTCCCTTTCTCCATAGTTTAATAAATATTTATTCATAAATCTGGCCTCTTTCCATCCTCCTCTATTACTGTCGTCTTTTTGTGACCATTGATCTCTCTTCCGGAAGATCCTTCTATATTTTACTTCCCAGTCAATGGTGTTAGCTTCATATTTGACTACACTGTTCTCTCCTGAGATGCCAGCAATTTTACTTGTCTTTTTCCCCAGCTCTTGGTTAAGAAAACAACAGGGTTTTGGTTTGGTTTGGTTTTTGACCCTTCATACTCCAAGAATACAGAGTAGTTCCTGTGAGTTTATTAATATGTTCTCAGCCTTCCTCTGAGAGCTCTCACGTCAATTTCCTATAATTTATAGAATGGAACACTGACCCTAGGAGGTATTAAAAGCCTTGTCTAAAGTTTATACACAGAGTATATTGCAGAATCGGCATTCGAGAACGTTTCCTTCTGACCCTCAAGCTCCGAAGCGTCTGCTCTGACGGAGGCTGACGGGCGAGCCAGAGGCCGCGGGAGCCCGGGCCCTGCAGCCGGACGGACCTGCAGCCACCCCGGCTGCACCCACTGCCCTGCAGTCCGCTTAGATTCCGGTTATCACGAGAGTCCCTATCCCGGTTTAAAATGAAAACCTAGTGGATAATGTAGCACAACGCCTAGCTGGAGGATTAAACCCAAGATTACCGTAATTATTACCCCAGACACAAGGTGCCTATTTGTCCTGGAAAAGAGGCGTCCCTACTTTCCTTCATTTGGCCATTTCTTTAATGTTCAAATTTCTACTCCCACCCCCTCTCCTCCTCCCCACCCTTCCCCTGCCCTCCCCTCACCCCCTCCCCTTCCCCCACTCCCTCTGCGCCCACCGAAAGCAAGCACTTAGAGGTTACTTAGAGGAGCTGCGGGGTTGGACCTCCAGACCGGCGGTATTTTGTGTGAGAGGCTGCCCCTCCTGCTTCCTTCCCGGGCCCAGGGAGCAGTGAGAGCGTGGGGGTGTGGGTGTGGGGGGGTTGGGAGGTTGAGGTGAGTGGGAAGGCTTGTGGGTCACGTGGCTCTGCAGCCCCTCTTCCGCCCACAGGGACAGAAGGGCCAGTGACACTCAACTTCAGCCCTGGGGGGAGTGTACTGGGGGACCCAGTACCTTCTGAGCGAGGTGGAGGATTCCGAGCTCGGCCTTTGCTGCTGGAGAACCACCGAGCCGAGAGAAGCTGCAGTTTCCCGTGGTAGCTCTCGGGAGACCCTTCTGCCTTCTTCCTACAGTATACTGCCATTCGTAATTCTCGCCAGTGTGCACTTCCATGGGCATATTTGCAAATAACTACTTATCAAGTCTGAAGCGAAAATTCACGATATTTAATGAGAAGCATAGACCAATGGGAGAAAATGTGAATTTCAGAGTCGGAGAGTGAAAATTTCTGAAGGGGTCCTCCCTGCTGTTCTCTTCAGTAACATTGGGAGAGGGAGGGGGTGCCTCATTTTGTGATTCCAGACTCTTCGGCATCTGAATGGAACAATGATTTGATTCCTCACATTTTATACCCTAAGCCCTAAGTCTGAACTGGAACTTTCTGGTATCTCCTTTGGTGCTTATTCCTAAGAAGGTTTATTTGTTCTGTGTATACGTGTGTTTTTAAGATTTTGTTTATTTGTTTGTTTAAGAGAGCGGGTGACCATGAGTGGGGGGAGGAGCAGAGGGACAGGGACCAGCAGACTCTGCACTGAGTGTGGAGCCCCACAGGGCGATCTTACCACCTACCCGACCGTGCCACCCAGGCGCCCCTTGTCTTGTGTGTTTTACTGAGTTTTTATGAGGAGCTATTAGGCATAGTGATGATAATAAGAGAAAATACACATGAGGAAAAAAGTCTGAAAACCCTCCAGAACTTTCAAAATGCCCTTCTCCTCCTCCCCCCTCCATCCCCTTGAAGGGCTAGGATGCTGAATGAGTTTGTAGTCAGTCACGGTAGGGGGTTTCGAAAGAACACTGTGCCTCTGTCACTGGGAAAGCAGTGTGCTGATATTTAGGGGCATCCGCGAAGACTACCTCCGCTCACCCCCACCTTTCCTCCGACCCAAATCATCTGTCTTACCCACATTTCATGAGGACCGATTTTGTTCATTTCTGGAGTGTCTGTCCGGGGAGAGGCTATTGTGTTCCCCGATGTCCACTGTATGCTCTTTGTATGCAAGTAGCCTTACAGGGGTGAGGCGTTCATCCACCTCTGAGCCATCAGTTAGGGTATGAACGGGGATGAAGCTCTCAGGCATCCTGCTGAGGAAGCACGGAGCCACATGAGGCAACATGGTCTCACTGAGGAACAGATTATGTTTTCCAGCTCAAGGACTTTGGAAGGAAAGAGGAAGTTCAGCTTGGAGTGCCTTGTATGGGGGACTATGCGTAAGTAAGCGGGAGGAGTGGAGGAGTCAGATGGGACCATGGAAGGAGGGCCCAGAGACACGCTCCACGTACTGAAATACTGTAGGACATTTTGAACTGTAGCAGACTCCAGGATTTCTTTATAAAATCCTCTTAAGAGTCTGACCAAGAAAGCCCTAATGTTCTCCTCAGCTGGACTAAACCTTTAGATGCACTCTTCCTGCTTCAGGCTCCTGATATCCCTTGGAGCATTTACTTTTGAAAACTTACAGATGTAAATTCTTTCTCTATCCTTTTGAGATGTAAATCTTGTTAAAAGCCCCTTGCAAACTCCATCACTTAGGATGGTCTTTCTCAAGGACCTGGAGTCATCCCTCTGAAATGCCATCATCAAGGAACATGGTGCCGTTATTTCCAAGGGTCTGTGGGACGGTAGGAAACTAACTTGTTCCAAGTTATAAAATTACCTTTCGTCATGAAAATAGGGGAAAATCTCTTTTTCCCCTGGGGAAGGCCAACTCACAAACAGAGATGCCCTAAGATTCCCCACCTCAACTCTGAAACCTTTTTTAGCCCTTTGTGTCCC
>JAQQSY010005727.1:0-11485 GCA_028646535.1 Procyon lotor | reverse complement strand
AAGAAATATCACATGATTTCTGGCCATACTTTCTATTAAATTAGTAAAATAAAAACCCTTGGGCTTTATTTCATTTCTGAGAGTTGGGAGTCTCCAACCTGTGTCTTTTCTAACCCATGTTTTGGTAAAAGCCCCCAACGGCCTTTCCTCTTTTTGAAAGCGAAGGGTTTTCATTCTTGGAGATGTCTCAAGTGGGCAGTTGAATCTGAGGGCTCAGTCTGGGTAATACTCTTCTCAAGAAGCTCTTAACACAGACTTAGCATGTCCATTTAAAAATTATATATACAGCTAGGAAACTTGTTATATGCATAAACTAAATGAATTGCACCATTTGAATATTTATTTTAAAAGCATAAATCTCCAGATTTATACTGGAGGCCCTAGTTCTGCCTTAGTGCCCTGCACAGCTGGTGTTCCATGTGGTCCTTTGTCTGAGGCTGAGAAGACCTTATCACAACATAAGCCTAGATTCCAGTTCCACCACTTACTCAGCTGTGTGACTTTGGGCAAGTTGCTTCAACTGTGTGCCTCTGTTTACTCATTTCCTAAAACGGGGCTAACAATACCTGCCCAGTGGTGTTTAGCAAAAATAAAATGTCAGTGACGCCCTGAACACAACATCTGGCGCCCAGAGATGTGAGGCAGCTGCTGTCTGTATACACTGTTCGGTGACAAGTCTTTTTCTTCCCCTGTATTTGCACCTTCACTAGCTGGTATTAGCCCTCTTAATCAGCTTCCTCATCTGTAAACAATCTACGTCGAAAGATCTTTGAGAGGATAAAAGGAAAGAGAAAAACCAGCGCACGGCAAGCCTAAAAAAAAAAAAATATGTTCTTTTCCGTCTCCTTAGCGAAGGCCATTTCTTTAGCATTACCCTACAGCTCAACGGGCGCCCGGCTGAAACTCCTTAAACACTTGCCCGGGGAGCCTCGAGATACATCCGCGGACAAACGAGCCATGCCTGTCTCCAACAACGCCAGCCACAACTCCACGTCAGGGAGCCATGTTGCCCAGTCCAGAAAAGAAAAGGTGTACAGATGCAAGGAGTCTACCACTCCTCCCATCAGTCCCCCTCTCCCGAGACGCCCGGGTCCCTGCACAAAGAGCGCATTCAGCCCGCGCGAAGCCCTTCGCCTCCCTCACCCCACCCACCCAGCTGGTGCGGAGGTGCGCTGGAGACCCGACGCGATGGGGACGTGGGGCTGCCCCGGGGCTGGGCAACCTCGAGGGAGCCGGGCACCCGGGTCTAAGGCGTGCGGGAGGGGGTCGCGCCTCACCTTCGCTCGCTTGCGCCGGCTGGTCCGTCGCCCCTCCGGAGTCTCCGCGATTCCCGTTTCCATGGGGGTCGCAGATCCAGGCACGACGGTAGGCCCGGCTTGAGGCCCGGCGGACCCCGGCGGCTCCGCCAGCCCCCCGGGGGGCGAGGCCCGAGGAGGCTCTTTCTTGCGGGGAGTGCGCTCCCCGGCCACCCCCGGGCCGGCCTCGGCAGGGCCCGACAGGCCCGCGGGCGGCGCGGCCACCTCGGAGCCGTTCTCCGCGCCGCCCGCTGCCCCGGGGCCGGCCTCAGTCCCGGCCGCCGCCGCCGCCGCTGCTGCCGCCGCCGCCGCCGCCGCGGCCTTCTTCCCAGACAACATCTCTGGCCGCCTGGCCGCCGACGGCCGCAGGGGCCGCTCGGTCTGTCGGTCCGTGGGTCCGGAGCCGCCTCGCCTCGCCTCACTTCGCACCGGGAGCTCGCTGCCAACCGCCGCCTCGTACGCACGCGCCGAGCGCGCTCCCGCCGCGTCCGGACAAAAAGGCCCGGGACGCCCACCGCCCCGCCTTCCCCGGCTGCCATAGAGCGGCGTCCTCGCGGCTAGAGCGACACCACCGCATGGAGCCCAATACTCTCCTAGAGCGTCGCCTTGGCTTTTGGAGTCGGCCCCAGCACCTTCCCGGTCCTAAGGCTTCTGGGCCATACTGCACCTCCGAGGGCGACCATTTTTTCCCGGGACTGGCATACACCCATAAATTCGTTCCTTCATTCGTTCATTCGTTCATTCATTCATTCATTCATTCTTTTACTCATTTGTCAGTTCAACCAATATTTATTAATGCTTACTACGTGACAGGGGTTTAATTATGAAGTTTTTGCTTTCAAAGAGCTTACAGTTTAGTGAGGGGATAACATTGAACCATAACTGGGAAATCATCTTATTGTTTCATAATTGTCCTGCTTGCACTGGGGAAATCTTGGAGAGCAAATGAGTTTCATGGTAATGAAATGGACAGAAGTTAGGAAATCCAGGTTTGAGTCCAAACTGGATTGCTGTTTCCTCCAGGGGTGTTCCTGCTCTTTCGTCTGTCTGGACCTCCTTCCCATTAGCACTCCCTCTCTCAAACCTCCCACTTCTATGTCTTCCATACATAACACCTTTTTCTACTCCAGGTTAATTCTTTCTAGTGCTGCAGATGGTGGTGGTGGTTTATTTTTTTAATTCCTCCAAGACTCCTTTAGTGACCCAATGCTGGGACAGCTTGTGTTCTTCAAGCTTGTTTCTACTTATTACACACAACTATAATTGCTTTTTTATGTCTCTCTCTTCAAGCTATAATTTTCTTTCTTTTTAAAAAAAGTTTATTTTTTTAAGCAATCTCTACACCCAACGTGGGGTGGAACTCAAGAGTCTCAAGCTCTCCTGACTGAGCCACCCAGGCACCCCTTCAAACTGCAATTTTGCAAAAAAATTATCCCATTTACATGAAGTTCAAGAACTGTAAAACTAGGGGCGCCTGGGTGGCTCAGTGGGTTAAAGCCTTTGCCTTTGGCTCAGGTCATGATCTCAGGGTCCCGGGATGGAGCCCCACATCTGGCTTTCTGCTCAGCAGGGAGCCTGCTTCCTCCTCTCCCTCTGCCTGCCTCTCTGCCTACTTGTGATCTCTTTCTCTGTCAAATAAATAAATAAAATCTTAAAAAAAAAAAAAACCTGTAAAACTAATCTCTAATGATAGAATCCAATCAGTGATCATTTGGGATGAGGGTGGGAGTTGACTGCAAAAGAGCAGGAGGGAAGTTGCTGGGGTTGACAGAAATGTTTTTTGTTTTTGATCTTGATTGGGTGGTATACCCATTAGTCAAAACTCACTGTACTGTACAAATAAAACATTTTCATATTTTACTTTATGTCAATGGTACTTCAATGAAGTTGGATTTTCTTTAAAAACTAGGCAAACAGGAAAAAGGAGACAATTAAGTCCAAGAAATTTAGAAGCTGTGCAAGAAAAAGTGTAATCATAGTTCAACATCTGGCTCAGCTATGAACTACACTCACGTAGCCATAATAACATAAGCATTAATATTGTGTTAGCCAAAAAGATAGAATTATATTGAGGGATGGAGGAAAGAGAAGGTGTGTGGAGGAGAGGAATGAGAGGGGTTTACAGAATCAGGGACGAAATGGGAATGGGGGAGGTTCTGCATGGGAGCTAAATTCTCATCTTCCATCATAAAAAGATAATATTAAATGTCAAATTGGAGAAATCAAGAAATAACAATACAAACATACAATTTAGAAGTATCAAGGTAAATACCGGAAGAAACAGTTAAAAAGTTGGAACGAGTTGTCTGAGTCATATAACTTGAGAATGGAAAGGGAGAGATAGATCAAAGATCACTTGTTTTAAACCCTGTAGTTCTTTCTGACTTGTTTGCACATTTAATAATTTGATAGAACTTAAAATTAGATTTTTAAAATATGTATATCCTTTAATCCAGCAATTCCACTTTCCAGAGGCCATTCTAGGAAACTATTTAAGTATATGTACAAAGATTTAACTTTAATACTGTTTACCTCAAATTATATATAATAGCAATAAAGAATTAACCTAAAGCCCCAACAAGTGGCCACTAACTGAATATATCAGAATATCATGGCCACTAAAATTGACACTTGAACACGAAGAACTCCCATACAAAATAGCATACGTCAAAGATTCATTTAACTCAAAAAAAAAAAAAAAAATTTATTTAACTCATTATTGAGAGAACCAGTAAGATGACAACGCGTTCAAAGGAAAACATGAAAAACTGATATATAGCCACTAGTCAGTGGAAAACAGAATGCTGGAATAAAATTGCAAAGTTAAATAAGAAACAAATGGTTTCAATGTCTTCCAAGGCCATAAAACTGTAGACGTTGAGGTTACCTTTTCTGTCAGACACAACTCATTTGCCTCTATTTGCAAAAAAATAAATAAAAATCATTTGCAACTTACCCATTGCAAAAATTGTGGTAAAAGACACATAACATAAAATTCATCACCTTAACCATTTTTAAGTGTACGGTTCACTATGGTTAATTACATTCTCATGGTTGTACAATCTCCAGCACGCTCTTCATCTTATAAAATTCTGCGCCCATTAAACCACGACTCATCATTTCTCCCTGCCTCCTAGCTCCTGGCAAACACCACACTACTTTCTGCCTCCGTAACTTTAACTACTCTGGGTGTCCCACGTAAGAGGAATCAGATGACTTTTGTGTTTTTGTGACTGGCGGCTTTCACTGAGCGTAATCACCTTAAAGTTCACCCGTGTTGTAGCATATCTCAGAACTTCCTTCCTCTTTTTTTCTTTTTTTTTTTAATGTTAGTGCGTGTCTTTTATCAGCCCATACACAATTACGCGTACTCCGGTCTGTCGAAGCAGTAGGTCAGACAACATTGGCCACAGTAACGTCTGTTAAAGTAAGAACACCAGGGTCACATTCATTTGAAGAGCATGTCCAGCAAAGGTGACTGGACCTTTGAGGTAGTATTTTTTTTTTTTTAAAGATTTTATTTATTTGACAGCGAGAAACACAGCGAGAGAGGGAACACAAGCAGGGGGAATGGTAGTGGGAGAAGCAGGCTTCCTGCAGAGCGGAGAGCCCGATGCGGGGCTCGATCCCAGGCCCCTGGGATCTGACCTGGGCCGAAGGCAGACGCTTAACGACTGAGCCACCCAGGCGCCCCCCCCCTTTTTTTTCCTTTGAGGTAGTATTTCAGGATGGCTGGCTTAACGTTCTTTCTCTTACACTTACATTCTTCTTGGACGTCGTGTAAGACTTCGGCCTTTTCTTAGTGTCACCACGAAGTCTCAGCACAAGATGAAGAGTGGACTCCTTTTTAACATTGTAGTCAAAGTGCATCCACCTACAAGGTGCTTGCCAGTGAAAATCAGTCTCTGCTGATCGGGAGGAATTCCTTCCTTACCCTGGATCTCGGCCTTTGCATTTTCTATTGTATTTAAGGGTACAACCTGGAGAGTGATGGTCTTTCCCATAAGGATTTTCATGAAAATCTGCATCTTGGCACCAGTTCTACGTTGGATGGTGGATAGGAAAGGAGAATGTGGCAACAGCCCTTGGGGTTTTCTGAATTTCCTTCCTTTTTTAAGGCTGAACAATTCTATATATATATTCCATTGTGTATACAGCATTTTGTTTATCCATCCATCTGTTGTTGGATTTTGGGGTCGCTTCCACCTTCTAGCTATTGTGAATAATCCTGCTATAAACATGGATGTACAAATAACTCTTTAAGACCCAGCTTTTGGGGCGCCTGGGTGACTCATTTGGTTAAGCGTCTGCCTTCAGCTCAAGTCATGATCCCAGGGTCTTGGGATTGAGCCCCATATGAAGCTCCCTGCTCAGCAGAGACTACTTCTCCCTCTCTTGCCCCCCCCCACTCGTGCTCTCTCTCTCTCTCTCTCTCTCTCTGTCAAATATAGAAGTAAAACCTTAAAAAAAATAAAAGACCCAGCTTTCAATAATTTTGGATATATATCCCAAAGTGTAATTGCTGAAGCAACTTCTCCAATTTTTACAAAGTTAACATCTGACTTTACAGAGTCAGGACCCTAATCAATACTAAACAGTATTGTCAAAGTTACCTTCCCCTAAGTCATCAGATGACCAACAGGTAGACCAGCGGGACAATATTCTAATATGACTGTGTAAACAAGCTCGGAGTAATCTGTCTTATTTCCAGATCTTGGGTAATTCCTCTTTGCAGTCTCCCTCACCATGAGGGTAGGGGCTCCGTGCTGCTGGCCATGTTATTCCCAGTGGCGAGACCCAGAAGTACTGTTGAAAAAATGAGGTGTCACTCAGGCCGACGTCACCTGGCTGTTATGAGGACATCATGAGATGCTGCTTACAAAGTGGCTGTCAAAGTCTGGCACATAGTGGCTGCTTAAGACATAGGAGTAGTTAATATTATTGTTATGCGGCAGCTGGGAGAGGGCGGCTGGTTATGACTCAGAGGAGGGGGCAGCCACAGCTCCTGTCATGGAGGGCAACTGTCCTAAAGGGGTCACCAAGGCAGGGTCTTGGGGCCTGGGTGCCTCCAAGCCATAATGCTGGGGGAACTAATGTCTCTTTTTAGGTATCTCCATGGGATACTTGCTTCCTCAGGCACCATAGGAGCATTGGTGGCTTGGCTAATCAGCTATAAGCCAGCCTTGTTTGGGTTCCTTTTCCTTCTGCTGTTGCTTAGCAACTGGCTGGTCAAGCATGAACTCAAGCCCACTCCCCCAGAGCCCCCAAAGGTGAGCAAGAGGGGCCTTAGCTTCAGCTAAGGATGATGGGATATTTACAGCTAGACTGGGGGGGATGGGGGACAGGATGTCAGGATAATGGGGCAAGACTGAAAAATCCACAGCTCTGGTCTAAGCCCCTGCTCTACAACTCCCACTTGGGTGATGGAGGACAAAGGAGTTCTTTTACAAGGCGTCACTTGCCTGGGCTGTGAAATAGGGACCATCCCTAGAAAAAAACCAAACCAAAACAAAACACAGAGAACTGGTGGTTGCCAGAGGGGAGGTAGGTGGGGAAGGAATGAAGTATGGGAAGGGGATTAAGAGTACACTTGTCTTGATGAGCACTGAAAAATGTATATACAGTCATAGAATCACTGTGTCGTATACCTGAGATTACTATAACACTGTATACTAATCATACGTCAATAAAAAGAAAACAAAGAGAAAAAAAACTTGTTAAGAAAATGGGGGACCCTCCCAGACTCTCCTACTTCATGTCTGATGTCAACATGGTTTGGCAACAGTAACTATTACTTTAAAGTGCAAAACTTTTAAATGGATGAACTAAAGATACCTGTGGGACATAGACTCATCTCTAGAACGGCGTAAGGAAGACGGCAGAAATGTACCCAGATTGTGACATCTTTTATGGAAAGTTAAAAAAACACGTGAAACCGTACCCTGCCTTGTCTGTGGATGCCTATGTGTAGGGAAAATACATTAAGGTTGGATCTCTCAATCTCTGTGCATTTGATATTTTGGGTGATAATTCTTGATTGTGAGGGCCTGTCCTGGGCATTGTAGCATTTTTAGTGACATCCTTAGCTTCTACCCACAGATGCTAAGAGCACTTCTCGGCTATTGTGACAACCAACAATATCCAGACATTGTCAAATGTCCGGTAGAGAAGGCGAAATAGCCTCCCATGGAGAACCACTGTTGTAAAGAAATATATGAGAAAAATAACTTCTGAATTCAGGATTGCTGTTGAGATGAGGTTCAGAGAGGGAGAACTCTGAACTCGTAGAGTTCGGAGAACTCTATGAGAAGGACCCACAGGGGACTCCAGTTACATTTGTCATATTTCATTTCTCACACTGGTATGGGAACGTGGGTATCTGCTGTAATATTCACCTTTTTTTGCACATCTGAAATTTATTTTTTATTTTTATTTATTTATTTGACAGAGAGAGAGAGAGAGAGAAAGGGAGAGCACACAAGCAGGGGGAGCAGCAGGCAGAGGGGGAGGGATAAGCAGGCTCCCCACTGAGCAGGGAACCCGATGCCGGGCTTGATCCCAGGACCCTGGGATCATGACCAGAGCCGAAGGCAGATGCTTCACCAAACTGAGCCACCCAGGCATCCCTGCACGTCCAAAATATTTAAAATGGTTTTAAGGACAAGGACCTTGTAGCTGACTCTAAAAAGGAAAAAAAAAATTAAGTATTATTAATGGCATAGAGGAAGATGAGGATTACAGAGATCAGAGCGTGTGGAGACCACGGGAAACTTGGCAGGTGGTAATTTTTATCAGGCCTGACGACAGTCTCAGGCCCACTGGGAGGAACACACGCTCCGGAGACAGCTACATCTGGGTTAAGTGCTTTCTGTCCCCTGAGTACAGATAAGCAGGCCATTTCATTTATTCCTAGGAATCAAAAGCAAGTATGGGTCCTAGGAGTTTAGGGGCTCCCAAACTGATAAGAGGACCTTTCCTCACTGGACCCCAACTCTCTCACCCCCAAGATGCTCTCCTTGCAGGCTGGTGGTGAGGACTTAATGGGCTGTGTGTAAATCGCTATTAACCAACATTTCCTTTTTTGGGGTGCGGCGAGTCTAGGAAGAGGCAGAGAAACCAAAGCCTCCTGAAGCCAAACCCAACAGCTACGTCTTGAACACGAAAGAAGTTGAGAGACTGCATGCTTGCTTTGCCCTCCAGGACAAGGTCCTTGAACGGCTTATGTTCAGTGAAATGAAGCTGAAGGTCTTAGAAAATCAGATGTTCATTGTATGGAATAGAATGAGTCATCGCAAGAGGTCGAGCCGGCAGCGGACTTTCCCCACGAGGAAACACAGAATAAGGAGACACGACTCAATTTTCTCCATCCTCTCTGACTGTACTACTAATTCCCCCTAACGAGGTCAGACAGACTGGGGTGGGCTGGCCTCTTCGGATGTTACCTTCACTCAGTAAAACCCAGTCAGAGACTGTTGAATTTTCTTAGTAAATCACACTGGAGAGCAAGAGTGGAAGCTGGAGGGCCAATTGCCTTTGGGGAAGAAATCAGTCCTCACTTGGTCAGCCACGTTATGCTCTAAGAACAACCTGAGGGGGCTCCAGGAACCCCCTCCTCCTTTCTTTCGGTTGACCTCCTTTCTTTCCCTGGACCCCTAGTCCAGGGCTCTGCCTCTGTTCACCTTGAGTCTTATAATGGCCTCTCCTGGGCTGCCACAGCTCCCGGCCTTCCCCTCCCCCTCTGCTCAGAGGCCAGAGCCAAGCTCTACCAAGTGGGCAAGTTCGCTGCCTGTTCTTGAGCCTGCACCTGCTGTGGTCGACTGTAGAAAGGCCACACTCCGTACCAGGGTTTCAGACCTTCCACGATCTGACCCCATTTCCGGGCTTGTCCCCCACCCTCTTGCTCTCCCTCATGTGCTTTATATCTCGTGCCAGAATATCCTAAACTTCAGTTGCCAGGTACCTCCTTTGTGATTTTCGCCAGAGCCACGAACCACCTGAATGTTTAACTCAGTATCATCCCTTTAAATGGACTTGTTTCCTTAAATAAATGTATCTGTGAAAGAAAGTCATAATAAAAAGAACTAACTGTACATTAAAAAAGCGGTATCATTTGGCTGAAATAGAACATAACTGTCAAAGAAGAAGAAGACGAAGATGAAGACAGAGAAGGAGGAGGAGGAGGAGGAGGAGGAGGAGGCAGTGAAGACAGAACAATGTTACTAAATTTCCAACCAGAGCTTGGTCGCCCACTGGAAAGGTCCGAGCCCGGGAATTTGGGGTTAAAAAGAGAGACTAGTAAGTATTAATGTTTGAGAGAAACGTTAGCACCAAGCTAAGACTTTCCTCCATAAGGAAAACTAGAAGGAAATCACTACCTCGCTGTGGGATCTGGTGTGGCTTACTGCCTTGTTGGGGTCCCACCTAAAATCGTCTCTACTGACCAGATGGCTGGTCATCCCCCAAATGCATCCACTTTCTTGCTTGCATAGTTTCTTCCCCTGGAATTCCTTATCTCCCCCTTCCTACTTCTTTAGTCCTTCCTAAACTACCCCTCCAGAAAGCTTCCCTAACCCAGCTGGGAATAGTCTCTGTCCTTGGTGTGCTCCCAGCATTTTATTTTCAGTTTGGAAGTAGAATGAAGCACAATCGGCTGGAATTTGATTTGCGCACATTTCTAGATTCCCTCCCTTTCCTCCAGCTAGATTATGAACTCTCTGAAGGCAAGCACAGTGTCTTGTTCATCTGTCTACTGCCCCCCACAGCACCCGACACCAGGGCTGGTATATAGTCAGTCAGTGCTTCATAAATAGCATCTCTGATGGTTGATCACAGTCTTATGCGCCCAGACACGTTCTCTGCACCCTCCTTTTATGATGACTCTCCTATATCTTATTATTATTTTTTTTTAAGAGCAGGGTCTCTGGAGCCTAATGGCCTGGCTTTAAATCGCACCTCTATCTGCTCCCAGCTGTGTGCTCTTAGACAATTCTAAGTTGTTCATTCTCGATGTACCTCAGTTTACTCAACTGTCAATGGGGAGAGTAGCACTACCACCCTCCTGACGTGTTGTGAGGGTTGGGTGAGCTACCACACGCCCTCAGGTCTTTCTTCTCATGACCTCCCTTCTTAAAATCACAAGGCTCCCTTGTGGGTCAGGTACCTTCTCCTCGCCTCTCCAAGCCCACTCTCCATTCTGGGGTTGCCTCAGGCTGCTTTAGGGCTGGCTGGGTTCCTTCCCAGAGGGTCACTCCTCTCAGGGAGGCTCTCTCGATGGGACCTTCTTCTTCCAGGTTCCCTTTGGAGCCAGGGGTGGGAGCATCCCCCCAGTTTTCCAGCCCAGGGGGGCTGCACTCTCTTCAGATGCTGCTCACACCTTTGTTAACAGTCCCTTTCAAGTAGCGTCACGGGCCATTGCTAATCATCTTGCTGTATGGCCGGGTCATAAGACCACCCAGAACTGGACCGTCAGGAGAATCTCCTTATGGTCACCTCTGCTGTGGAAACACATAAAGCAATGTGGCCACAAAGCTCAGAGGTATGTGATATGTGAACAAGCTCACAATAAAATACTGTATGTAGACAGAGCCTTGGGACACTTGATCTGTGCCCGGACCTACCAATAACAAAACCATCATGGCTGTCTGAGGTGGCCCAATGAAGATCCACTTGACCTATGACATCACTGGTACTCACACAGTATGTCTCACCTGTGAGAAATGCTGGCCTGTGGCTCAAGTGGTCTATCCAAACAACTTGGGCATCTGACCAGTTCATAATAGTCAAGTTGGTGGCAGTGGATTCTGACCGCCATAGACCTTATTTAGGATATGGGGTGGCTATTCTCTTCACCCAGCTACATTCCTAAGGTTCTGATAAGCACCTTTGCCATGTGCTAAGATTTCCCGATATGACACAATCTGACACTGGAACTCTGTTTATAGCCACTTCCTCCCAATGGTGGGCCCTGTCAATATGGAATTCTTTTCCTGTTCCACACTTGTCGCCCGCAGATGGTGGGTACAAGGGAGCTTTGGTACGGCTTGTTCAAGGCGCCATTAGATCAGCGCTCCCTCATCCTCTGTGGGCAGCCAGGAAAGGGAAGGGTCCACCTGATGCGTCAGGCAGAGTGCTGGCTCCTGGGCTCCTATGGAGATCAGGGCTCTGGGAAAGGACAAATCATCTGGCTCCTC
>JAQQSY010005726.1:0-11486 GCA_028646535.1 Procyon lotor | reverse complement strand
AGCCAAAGGCAGAGGCTTTAACCCACTGAGCTACTCAGGCGCCCCAAGGGTCGTCCTATTTGATCTGGGTTTTGCATGGTGAGTTGGCATTGACTGGGCAAGGACAGAAGGAGCATTCCGAGCAGAGGGGCCCACAAGGGTGATGGCTCTGAGGTGGAGAGGAAGAATGATAGAATGATGTGTTTTAGAACTTAGAGGAGGCTACTGCCTCTGGGATACAGAGAGAGACTCACTGTAGCTGGCTAAAGAACTGCCCAGAACAACAGAAGAGCATCTTTCAAGGAACATACTGTGTGACCATAGATGAAAGCTCTCTGTAGCATATTTTTGAATAGCTATTTAAAAAATTATGAAATGACTTATACTGCTGAACTAGAATTTCTCTACAATGTATCCAAAAACATTGAAACAGATGCTTGAAAATAATTTTCTTTCAAATACTGAACTATCAGTGCTCCATTATCTTCATAATCCCATGATGTATAGACCATTGACTCACATGTCCCTTAAGTCTCAAGCCAAGGAAGTGGGTTCTGCTCCCACTGCTACTCCACGTTGGTTTTTCCATCCAGTAAGTATTCGGAATATTCATTCATTTGCTTATTAATTTAACTCAGCTGTAGCTTCCCCAGCTGCAATATAGGAATGATAGTATAATAGAGACATTCGGAGGATAAAACAAGCTGAAATATAAAAAGTACTCAGAACGGCACCAGGAAACCACTCAGATCATAACAGGATGATATGGTCCCTGGACCCATAGGAGCTTGCAGTCAGAGACAAGCACACATGTAAGCACTTCTGTGATAAGTTTAGAAGAGCAGCAAGATTCTAAAACCACAGAGAAGGAACTGATTCATTGTACCTGTACAACAGAGTAAGGTTTCACAGGGAGGAGATATTTGGTCATAAGCCCAAAGGGAAAAGGACAGCTAACTTCCTTGGCAAAAGGGAGGACCTGACAGCGTAGGGTAGAAGAGTGTGGTGGGAGAGACTCTCTATCTCTATCTCTATCTATCTCTACCTATCTCTATCTCTATCTATCTCTATCTCTATCAGGATGATAGAGAATGGAAGGGTCTAGTGTTGGGAGTTGAGCATGCTTGGACTCAGAGTTGAGCCAGAGTAAGAAAGGGCTTGTAGGATTTGGACATTTGGTAGGTCCAAATAAATAGTAGGTCCATTTGAGTAGGGCAGTGTTTCTCAAAGGGTGGCCCCTGGACATTAGGATCCCCTGGGGCAGCTTGTTAAAAAGAAAGCTCCTTGGGTCCACTCCAGACATCATGAACTGCAATATGCGGCCTGGGGCACTTCAACAAGCTTCCCAGGTGATTCTTGTTCATCTTCACAGTTGCAATACCATGAGGAGTTAAAAGAAGTTTTTTAAGCATATAATTTATACAATGAGCTTTGTCTTACAAAGTAGCTAGCTAGGGGCACCTGGGTGGCTCATTTGGTTAAGTGGCAGACTCTTGGTTTAGGCTGGGATCAAAGAGTCCTGGGATAGAGCTAGGTATCAGGCTCCATGCTCAGCAGAAAGTCTGCTTCTGGATTCTTTCCCCCTCTCTCTCCTTCTGCCCCTCCCACCGCTCACTCTCTCCCTCTCTCAAATAAATGAACCTTAAAAAAAAAAAAGTAGCTAGCTATATCCACACTATTGAGAAAACGAAGAAGCTCCCCTTTCAAAAGAGAGATACTTATTCAGAAATGTGGGTTTCCCTCTCAGAAAATAAATTGGTGTCAGACACTTATTGCATAGATGTGGGGGGGAATCTCAAAGCAAATATATTTTTGCTTATATTATTCTCACTGTTCCCTGGGACCCTGACATCCAATGCAGAAAAATACAAATTCTTCTAAAAATAATAGGACTTGTTAGTTTTTCCCTATTATGGAACAGCTATTAAAGACCCCTAACCAAAAATAGCCTCAGGGTTTGCAAAATGCTACTGAGAAGACAACATAAGTCACAAAGCCATGGCTGTTGTGAAAATCAGTGACGCTTCAAATTTCTACGAATTAATGTCAATGAAATGCAGTATTTTGAAGCCTTCTTCCTTAAGATGCATTATCCTAGGGGCACCTGGGTGACTCAGTGGGTTAAAGCCTCTGCCTTCAGCTCTGGTCCTGGGATCGAGTCCCACAGCAGGCTCTCTGCTCAGCCTGCTTTCTCCTCTCTCTCTGCCTGCTTCTCTGACTACTTGTGATCTCTCTCGTTCTGTCAAATGAATAAATAAATAAATAAAATTTTAAATGAATAAATAAATAAATAAATAAAATCTTTAAAAAAAGATGCATTATCCTAAAACACTATGTATTACTCATTGCAAGCTCCTTATGCTCAAGATTTTTTAGTTTTACAACTCTCTTTCCAACCAGCCTGAGTGTTTAATAAAGAGAATAAAGAGTTTGTGGAAACCTAAACACATCACAAAGTTCTTTTTTGTTGTTGTTATTATTACCCTTTATTCTATGGAACATAACATTTTCAAAGCATGTTAAAATGGGAAAATTCTTGTAACATGACAAAAGGGGAGGAAAACATACAAAATAAAAATGTACGTATACTATACGTATAGTGTGCATATATATATATATAAATGTGTGTATATATAGTCATTATTAAAATTAGATCCCTAAGTACAGAGTAAACATTAGAAGAACATAAAGTATCAGTTAACTTTGTGATTCCAAGGATGCTGACATTATCCATGATTTCTGGTTCCTTCTTTGTGCTTTTTTATAATTTCGGAAACTTCAAAAATGAACTCACCTTAGTTTTATCATTTGAAAGGGCCCTCAGACTTGTGCATCGTGATGCCCCCATCACCATGGGGTGTGGGGGTGCAAGAAGAGGGAAGGAGTCACTGGCCGTCCATAAGGAGTACCTCGGGCCCGGAGAAAGACAAAACCTCCCTGCGACCCAAAGCAGAACCACCTTCTCCTTCTTCTGTGCTCCCCTCTCTGTCAGGATCTGCCTGCTCCCTAAAGAATGAGTTCCTAGAGGTTGGAAACTGCGTGTAACTCCTACCTGCAAGCTGGGGCGGAGTCTGGCCCAGAGATGTTCCAAGATGGCTTCCGCACGTCACTGTGTTTTGGTTCCTCGGAAGCCCGAGCTGACATCTCATCCCGAGGAATCAGGTTCTGGACCTGCTGTCCACAGGTGCCCACTTCACCTTGCGCGCTGCTCTCCAGCCCAGGCAGGGTGAAGAGAAATGCTGGTTTTGTGCTCCAGTCCAGAAAGCGGTAGGCTAGGCTGGTTTTCCAGTGTTAGGATCTAAGGAGGGAGGTCCCTGCTCTAAAATACCCAAGCTGGCTCCCAGCATTCTTTTAACAGCTCCCTATTAAAACGGAATGCCTCCAGGAGGCGTTCAGCCCTTGTCAGCACACACCTTGCTTATTAACTAACACCGGAAGCTGCCGGCCATCTGAAAGCAAGTGCCTGCTGGGAAATGCATTCTTGGAGTGGTGGGAAATGGCGCGGGGGGGGGCAGCCGGAGGACACCTGGAACCTTAGGGTGACTGAGCTCGGAATGTCACAAGATGTCTAGGCTTGGCAGTCAAGGTGAAGACCCGGGTGGGACACGTGGCAGGTGGGAGTGCCCTGGGCCTCAGTTCTCTAGCCTTCTGGGTAGTTTCACTTTCTGGTCAAGTGCACAAGACTAGGAATAGAAAACTAATTGGTAAGGACTTGGGTTGTGTTTTTTGTTTGTTGTTGTTTGGTTTGTTTGCCTGGTTGATTGGTTATAAGTTTGGGTTTTGGTTTGGGTTTTTGTTTTGTTTTGTTTTGTTTTTTGTAAATAAGAGTTGGTTGTGATTTTTTTTTGATTCACAAGCATTCACATTCAGTGTCTGGGCCCCCGCTACGCATCTCAGCATTTAAATTTATAATTCTTTGTCTTACATTAATCAACACATATGTAACTCCTCTCATTGCTCTACAAAATTCAAAACCTTCATTTCTTAAGCATTTTTAAAAATCTTCTCTGAAAGTCTTTCTGTTGGTCTGCGTCTTTCTGGAAGTGCCAGGACTAGAGAAATATGCTGCCTTTTCCCACTTTTGTGTGTATTATTAGTCATCATGGGAGAGCTAAACAGCACTCTGGATTGAGTAAGATTGCCTGAACAGTTTTCAAGTATTTGGGGTTCAAAAAAACCCAAAATGTGTTTTGCCAAAGCATTTGCTTTTCTCTTCATTTTTTTTTAAACCCATGTTTATTTCAAGGAGCATTTATTCCATGTGTTTTTAATGCATTTACACTCAGTTCATTAAAATGCTACTCTATAATAGTTCCTTGGCATCCAAGAGGGCCGTGTAGCCCTTCTGCTTTGAAGGGGAAGGTGTACTGTGCCCACCCCACCCCTCAGTCTGGAATGGCTCAGCTCCTTCCTGGAGCCCAAGGAGTCAAGGACATGGTGGGCCTGGCACGCAAAACACTTGTGCCCCAGGTCCTGGCGCCATGTTGCTCCATCTACCTCTGCTGTGCACCTGGGCCAGTTAGTAGTCAGGAAGCTCCCTCGCAGTTTAGGGCTCAGTCAGAATCTAAGTGTTTCAGAATTCCATCCCTGCCTCTGTGAATCCTAGTGGTGCTGCGGATTTCCGGGCCAGGATGCAGGCACATGGCCTTATTAACTATCAATACCAAGATGGAGCAAGTGAGTAGGCACTGGGAATGTCACCACTATCTCAGTTCCTATAGTGGCAAGGAGTGACTCTACCCTCTGGGAGAGTTGATACAAACCTGGCGGGTAGAAATTACTCAGTAGGTAGCAAAAGACGCCCTTCATGGGCCATCTCCCCATTTTGGGGTCAGTGGATTAGCTCAGGGTGGTCTGTTCCCAAAATAAAATGTCTCCATGCCTGCTTCTGGTGGTTCTCCATTGACACAGTCGTACCATGTGTCAAGAAGTGGGCTGGAGCGCCTGGGTGGCTCAGTGGGTTAAAGCCTCTGCCTTCAGCTCAGGTCATGATCTCAGGGTCCTGGGATCGAGCCCCACATCATGCTCTCCGCTCAGCAGGGAGCCTGCTTCCCCCTCTCTCTGCCTGCCTCTCTGCCTACTTGTGATCTCTCTCTGTGTCAAATAAATAAATAAAATTAAAAAAAAAAAAGAACTGGGCTAAATTCTCTACAAATGTTACCCCACTTAATCACCACTGGAGTCCCCCAAGGTAGACATTATCATCCCTACTTTGCAGATGAGCAAAATGAGGTGCAGGAAAAAGCAACTTGCCTCGGGTCCTTCGGTGGATGGCAGTGAGTGGTGGGCAGGATTTTCTTTGACTCAGACCTGCCAGGTTAGCATTTCCTAGGCCAGTCCGGGCCTCCATCACTAGAAAGCCCCAAGTCTCACCTCTTTACTGGAGATAGGCCCTGGAGGAAAAGTCATTATTTTAAACGGTCTTAGTGAGGTAGGGAAACTGAAGGATTTCATAAAAATCTGCTTTTTGCTCCTTTTCCTGGTTCTCTTCTTGCCAGGACCTACACCCCCACCCCATTTTGCACATGCCTCCAAATGCAAATAGTGTATGTCCTCTTTGTAAAGGATAAGGAGTTAATGATTTCTTTAGACTAGAGAACATCTAGGGAAAGACCAGGTGAGAATGACTAAAGGAAGCTATCATATGCATATTCCAGAGCAGCAGTGCGAGACGTCTCAATGCCAAGACCTACTAGCTTCAAAGAACAACACCTGGGCTCTTCTCTTGGTTCTAACCAGTTCTTGCATGCCTGAGGGGACACGTCCACCCAACCACTGTCCTCAATAAAAACCCCAAGCCCTGACAAAAATTAAGACTCAAGCTCATTTCCTTTCCAAGTGTACCAGACGCTCTGTCTGTATCTACACTCTGTCTCTATGTCTTTAATAAACTCTGCTCTCACTTCCTGCTGGCCCACCTTTGATTTCCATCCTTTAGGAAGCCAAGGACCCTCTGGGTTGCTCCTGCGGGATCCCCTCTGGGTCCTCAGATCCAGCCTGCTGACATCATCTAGAAAAGGGCAGTGTTGGGGCAGCGGCATTAGAAGTGACTCTCATGTGTCCATCTTTCCTGAGCTTTTTCTCTATCAAGACAAAAACATGTGCTCTGGTTACTCATTGTCCCTCCTCAGGTGTAGGTCGCAGCATGGGAGACAATCCTCCAGATGTGGCCTGGCCAGCACCAGAGGGCTGCCCGTGCCTGCTTTCAACCCTTGAAGTCTCTTAACAAAACCTCAACGTTCCTGCTTCCCAAGCCCACCCATTATGTGGCTGCCTCGTGGCCCTGGGGCCTCACACTCAGCCACCAGTTAACAAACACTTTAACCTCTTGCTCCTTTAGTTACTTCTCTCCCAGCCCCATCAGGTTCCAGGTGGTCTAAACGCATCTTCCAGAGCCGCCTGAGGCCCGGTTCTGGAGCTCTCAGCTCTGCTGGATCTGGCCGCCCATCTCATCCGGAGTCCGTTCTCATTTGCAGCAAACACAGACGTGGACCAGAGAGGAAAGTGCTGCTTTTGGCAGCCATCTGCGTACGTCTCCACGGTCTCTGTTAAAAGCCCTAAACCTTCTTGCTCTTCTCACTCCATGAGTACTTTAAGAACTACCCCTTTTCAATGTCTCCGGTACTTTTAGAAAATCCAGCCCATTCTGACACTGTGTCCATCTGAGATTTTTGTCACGGGCCAGGCCATGATTTTGGTATCCTCCTGAAGGTAAGGGGCCTCCTCCCACTTTGAGAAAGAGTCCTTCCCTGGCTGCAAGAACACCTGGAAAGGCATGATGATTTCTCGAACCTTTCCTTCTTTTTCCCTCGAGTTTTAGGGTCAGAATTTTCTCTATTTCAAGGCTCCCCTATGTTTTGTGCATCGCTCCTTTAGAATCTTTGGCTGCAGAATTATCCAAACTCCCCCTGAATTTTGTGAAGCCTGCTTGATCCAAATCCCAATTTATGTCTAACATCCAACACATTTATTTCTTGACAGAATCATTCAATGATAACCTGGTCCTATTTTTTTTTATAGTTCCTATTATTTCCAGAGCCCACCTTGACCTGCAGTTCTGTTCAGAATTAAGACCACATAGCAATTCCATGTATTGCTTCTTCCATGTGCTGAGGCAGACAACAAATTAAATGAAGGCACTACCTTTATCGAAAGGAGTCATTAAGCAGATATCCAAATAGATGAAATCCTCTATCTCCACCAGGAGGTGCTTTAGCGATGGTTTTGTACTCTACAAAAGGAAAGATTTGCCCATATCACCGAGGTAGTGGGGTTGCTTGACTTTCCTTCCTCAGTAGTGTTTTTCTAATACATTTCTTTTTATTGTTTTCAAGGTCTCTCCAAAATTCCTCCATGTGAAATCTCATGGGCTCACGGATTTCTGTGTACTTGTAGAAATGGCCCAGAGTATGAAATAGATGACGTTGGTGTATAATCACCCTTGCTTCTTCTATATATTGGGGGTGGGAATACTTTCCTTGGAGGGATGTTGGGAGAGTTGGGTGAGATGGTGTTTGGGCAAGCGGTTGGGCAAACTGGAAAGTATGGTACAAATGTTTACAATTATGTTTACTGAGTTATTAGGCCTCTGTCTCTTCAGTGAAACATATCTCATTCTTTGGAATGAGATAGACTTCTTTACAACACTCCAGACTTGAGCCTTACTCTACAACTCTTTGTAAAACCATCTACAAATTTACCTTCCCGTATTAGATTACTCAGGTCTCATTGCTGATTAGATCTAATCAGTGTGCTAGGTAATAAGTAGAAACTTCTTAAAGACAGGTAGCCTCTTTTATTTTGAAACACTAGGCACTAAGCACACAGTAGGACCAGGCTTTAGGTGTCTAAAGAATATAGCCTTTTCTGCTTTATCCTGTGGTCCGGATTTTGCCTAAGCACAATCTAGCTCTGCACGAGAAAGGGAAGTAACCATATGAGGTTGGCAACTGATAGGTAGAAAAAAGAAACAGGAAGAGAAAATAAATTATTACATAGTGCACAACTGAGATTTCTATACTTAAAACCACAATATTTATTTTTAAATAGTTTTCATTAATGTAATTGTAATATAATTCACAGGGGCACGTGGGTGGCTCAGTGGGTTAAGGCCTCTGCCTTCGGCTCAGGTCATGATCTCCGGGTCCTGGGATCGAGCCCCGCATCGGGCTTTCTGCTCAGCAGGGAGCTTCCCCCCCTCTCTCTGCCTGCCTCTCTGCCTACTTGTGATCTCTCTCTCTGTCAAATAAATGAATAAGATCTTTAAAAAATAAAATAAAATTATATTTTAAAAAAGATGTAATTCACATAATGTAGAAATTTGCCCATTTAAAGTATACAAACTTAATACAAAATTTCCTTAATAATTTTGATATATTCACAGACATGTGCACCATCATCACAATCTGAATTTAGAATATATTTATCACCCCCAAAGAAACCCTGTACCCACTGGCATTAGCAATCACTCCCCAACTCCACACCTGCACAGCTCTAGACAACCACTAATCTTTCTCTAGATATGTATTTACCTATCCTAGACCTTTCATTTTCATGCAATCATTACATGATTTTTTTTATGACTGGCTTCTTTCTCTTTGTATAATGTCTTCAAGTTTCATCCATATCATTAGCATGTGTCAGTGTGTCATTCCTTTTTATTATAAAATAATACGCCATTTTATGGATGTATCACATTTTATTTATCCTTTCATCAGTTTGAGGTGGCCTCCAGTTTTGAGTTGTTATGGACAATGCTGCTATGAACACTCATGAGCAAAGTTTTATAGAGATGGGTGTTTTCATTTCCAGGAGTATGTTTAACACTTTGAGGAATTGCCAAATTGTTTTTCAGAATTGCTGTATCAGGGGTGCCTAGGTGGCTCAGTGCATTAAGCCTCTGCATTCGGCTCAGGTCATGATCTCAGGGTCCTGAGATCGAGCCCCGCATTGGGCTCTCTGCTTAGCGGAGAGCGTGCTTCCCCCTCTCTCCCTCTGCCTGCCTCTGCCTACTTGTGATCTCTCTCTGTGTCAAATAAATAAATAAAATCTTTAAAAAAAAAAAAAAAAAGAATTGCTGTATCATACTATATCCCGCCGGCAAATTTATCAGGGTTCTTTTTTTCTTTTTTATGAGGGTTCTTATTTCACTATATCCTTGCCATTGTTTTTGAGGATTTTTATGTCTGTAGTCATAAGAAGTATCAATCTGTAGTTTCTTTTCTTGTGTTATCTTTGCTTGCTTTTGGTTTCAGAGTAGTCATAAAATTAGTTTGAGGAGTATTCTTTCCTTGTCATTTTTTTTTGAAAGAGTTTGTAATATTTGTATTAGCTCTTCCTTTGATAGAATTTGTCAATAAAGCCATCTGGACCTGAGATTTACTTTATGTGAAAATTTTAAATTATAATCTTTTTACTTATTACAGGTCTATTCGGATTTTCTATTTCTTTTTGAGTCAGTTTCAGTAATTTGTATTTTTCTACAAATTTTTCTATTTTTTCTAAGTTATCTAATTTGTTGCCATTTAATATTTATTTAATTCATTACTATTGTTCTTATTTTTCTTGGTTTTTTGGATCCTTTCAACATAAATTTTGGCTACAAACCTATGTAAATTTTTTACCATATGCCACAAAAACACACATGTTTTTGTGTACATGTGTCATTACAACTTTACTGTTTAATCAGTTCTGTTTATGCCCCTTAGAACACTGGGGTGACTTAGCTATGTAACTCAATGTAAAGCACATGGTCCAAATTATTATAATTTTTGTCGCATGGTGATATTAGTACAGCCAATACTTATTTAGACAAGACTGCCTTTTAAAGCCGTGAGCTATTCTGTCTTTTAAAATTGATTTCCATGTTCATTCTTTGCTACCTTTTGTAGAATATGGAAATTCACATAAACAGTGTAGATTGCAAAAAGGAAAACCACAAATTCAAGAACTCATTTTCTTTCTTTTTATTAATTTTTATTTTTACTATTTTTGAGACCCAGAAGCAATGAGAAAGGAAGATAATTTGGTTTCTGTAGCTCTGCAGCTCTCCACTTGGACATTTTGAGAACTCTCCTACCCAAAATCAGACCTCTTAAGATAGCTTTTATTTGACAATAATCATAGAGCTTTAAAGGCTAAGCACACACAAGATTGACAGACATGGCATAAAATTAAACGAAGCTTAAAGAAGAATCTATGTTCCTTTTAGACTTGTCTAATTCAATAGGCAAGAGATTTCTTCCAGGTTTATAAAAAATGAGAGTAAAAGAATGACATCCTTGTCTTTGCTTTTCACTGAGAGAACAAAGTGCATCCTTAACGTTTACTAGAATAGAAAGAGCAAAGAAGCTTCCTTGTTTTGAAACAGCACTAAACATTGAAAGTACATTCTGTTTCATGACCATCAGTCCAACTGTAGTACATAGCAATCCTGTTCCCACAGTTGCTCAGGATGTCTGATATCCTCAATACCTCTCCTTCAGTCACTCACTTAAATGCAGTAAGTCTCTCAACTGTGGCCACTAGGGTTAATTCTGAACCATCTCATCTAATTTATTTTCCTATTCAGTTGCAAAGAAAAATCTCCTAGCCAAAAGAAAATCTGATGCAGATTTGAGTTTTGCCTAGAAGTCTTTCCAGTTGGCTTTACACGTACTTATTTTCGGTATAGCATTAACAAGCAACTAATTGATCAGAAATTGAAGTAAAAGGATCTGACTCTGGCTACCTGTTTCCACCTTAAACCCTTTCCTGTCTAATTAAATCAACTAGGTGAACATTTTTGGTGGAATTCTCAAGCTGATTTTCCTCTAACATTTTTTTTTCCAGGAAAGAAACACAGCCTAGAGAACAAGAATGAAGCTTCCATGGAAAGCCCCAGAAGGAATTCAAGTGGAAATACCCTGAGATCCCTACCCACAAGACCTGGCCTAGCAAATAATCACAAGAAGTGATTGTCCTCAAGTCTAATACCCACCAACTCAACCTTTCTTCTGTGTGGTAAATACCCTACCCTCAGGGGAAAACAGTGGTCTGACCTGCGGCCTGCCCTTGTCACCCCAGGAGGCATTACCAGAGGAAATTACATTTAGCTTTTATGCCTTCCTCTTGCGGTGTAGAAAAGCATCCCACAGTGCCCGTGGGGTACAATCCATGGATGCTTTGCCTTGTCCTGATCACAGGCTCTCAGTGTGTATGTTCTGTGGTCCAAGAGCATCAGCATCTCCTAGGGGCTTATTAGAAACACAGGCTCTTCATTTCAGTCCAGACCCCGAAATCCAAATTTGCATTTTTATTTAACAAGGTCACCTAATCATTCCCATGCACCTTAAAATCTGAGAAGGACTGCTGGAGAGCCATGGTTTCCAAACTTGCGTGTGTACCAAAATCTTCTGGTGGGCTTGTGGAAATAGATTCTGGGCCCCACTCCTAGGGTTTCTTATTCAGTAGGTCTAAAGTAGAGCTTGAGAATTTATTGTTGTTTTAAATATTTTATTTATTTATTT
>JAQQSY010005725.1:0-11486 GCA_028646535.1 Procyon lotor | reverse complement strand
ATTTATTTATTAATTTTTATTAACATATAATGTATTATTTGCCCCAGGGTACATGTCTGTGAATCGTCAGGCTTACACATTTCACAGCACTTACCATAGCACATACCCTCCCCAATGTCCACAACCCAGCCACCCTATCCCTATCCCACCCACCTCCCAGCCACCTTTAGTTCATTTCGTGAGTCTAGGAGTCTCTTATGGTTTTGCAAATGACATATCAGATAAATGGCTAGTATCTAAAATATATAAAGAACTTCTCAAACTCTATACCCAAAGAATAAGTAATCCAATCGAGACATGAGCAGAAGATATGAACAGACATTTCTGCAAAGAGGACATCCAAATGGCCAACAGACACATGAAAAAGTGCTCAACATCACTCAGCGTCAGAGAAATACAAATCAAAACCACAGTGAGATACCACCTCACACCAGTCAGAATGGCTAAAATTAGCAAGTCAGTAAACGACAGATGTTGGCGAGGATGTGGAGAAAGGGGAACCCTCCTACACTGTTGGTGGGAATGCAAGCTGGTACAGCCACTCTGGAAAACAGTATGGAGGTTCCTCAAAAAGTTGAAAATAGACCTACACTACGACCCAGCAACCGCACTACTGGGTATTTACCCTAAAGATACAAATGTAGTGATCCCAAGGGGCATGTGCACCTGAATGTTTATAGCAGGAATGTCCACAATAGCCAAACTATGGAAAGAGCCTAGATGTCCATCAGCAGATGAATGGATAAAGATGTGGTATATATATACAATGGAATACTATGCAGTCATCAAGAGAAACAAAATCTGGCCATTTGCAACAACATGGATGGAACTGGAGGGTATTATGCTAAGTGAAATAAGTCAGTCAGAGAAAGACAATTATCACATGATCTCTCTGATATGAAGAATTTGAGAGGCAAGGCGGGGGTTGGTGGGGGATGGGGGAGAGAAATGAAACAGGAAGGGATGAGGAGGGAGACAAATCATGTTAACCGATTTTTAAGAAATTCTACATCTGGCATTTAGATAGAGTGAGTCATTTCACTCTGTCAAGAGCATATAAAACAGACTTATCCACTAATGGAGTTATGTAGGAGGCAGGTGAGGAAACTCCAGGTGATTTCAACTATTACAACTATCATCTCCTTTTTAATAATACAGAACTTCCAAAATGAAGCATATGTTAAATACTTAACTGCATCCGATAATACTTAATCAAATCTCACCAACTAAAATAGTGTTCACTTGGCGATCTCAATGGTCAAGACTAAAATTGTTTTTTTTCTTAAGATTTTATTTATTTGACAGAGAGAAACACAGTGAGAAAGGGAACACAAGCAGAGGGAATGGTAGTGGAGAAGCAGGCTTCCCACCGAGCAGGGAGCCCGATGCGGGGCTTGATCCCAGGACCCTGGGATCATGACCTGAGCTTAACAACTGAGCCACCCAGGTGCCCCTAGACTAAAATTTAAAATCAGGGAAGAACCTCTAAATAGCCAACTTGATATCTCCAAGTGTCCTCCATATACAGCATTTAACTCCTTCTTATAAAAGATTGACCCCAGTGTTTCCAAATTAATAATAAATTAGAAAGTTCTAATCTTAAAGATTCCTAACAACAGATTAAGGGAAAAAAACAAAAAAACAAATTACACCCTGAAAACTAAGAATAAAGTCACAGAAAGTCAAATAACTAACTAAATTAATTAATAAAAAATAATAGCCCTTTGTGGTACACTAACATTCTGGCTACCTATGTCAATTGTTCTTCAGAATGTCTTTGTATAAAGAAAAGTATAAAAGTGAAAATTAATTACTGAAGTATATACATTTATTTATTTAACATCTTTCTTGAGATGTTATGTTTCAGGCAGTATAGAAAGGGCCAGAACAAAACAATCACTAAACCCACAGAGACTTAACATAAATCCTTGAAGAATCAACAATTGAGTAATAAATTTTAATGGATTTCCACACTTCTAGGAAAATGAAAGTCAAACTCTTCAATTAGTGTTTTAGAAAGTAGAATCTAAGAAGGGAAAGGCTCTTGGTCAGTGACTCTAATTTAACCTCTTAAATTTTATTCCTTCTTCAATTTCTCACCTTTTTATTACTGTGGTACTAATCAAAACACAGTTCTGGCTCACACAGGTACAAAAAGCCCCCTCACTTTGTACCTTTGGTAGAGCAGGCAATTAGTTAGGTTCTAACAGGATACTTAGAGGTCAGCAAGGAGGAAGTCATCACCAGCTATCAGGAAGGTCAGAGGCCTGTCCTGGCAGCATTCCATAAGAAGTGGGATCAAACCAGAGGAGCTCAAGATGGGGGATGCCATGACAGGAAACCCTTGACCAAATTAGGAAGAAAAAACAAGGAAACCCTGCTTCCCACCCCAATAAATATTCTATCCCTTAGTTAACAGCTATCAACAAAAGATAGAAACCTAATCCCCAGGGTGTGCAGCTCTCTTAGTCTCTAGAGCTTGCCTCTTCTCATGTCTCAAGAGTAATTTTCACTTTAGTAAACTATCCCACTTGGTATCACTTGTCCATTGTGCTGTGTGTCTGTCCTTGAATTCATTCTTGTGATAAGACCAAGAACCTTCCATGACTCCTTTGAGTCTGGCTGGGTTGAGGCCCCAGGGTCGAGGTCTCCCCAGCTCACCCAACAACATTTAACACAGCTGAAACAAACCTGAGTTTTGTTTTAAGATTGATTGATTGATGAGAAAGAGAGAGAGAGAGAGAGAGAGAGAGAGAGAAAACAGAGAGAACACAAGCAGCAGGGGCCAGGGGAGAGGGATAAGCAGGCTCCCTTGCTAAGCAGGGAGCCCAATGTAGGGCTCTATCCCAGGACCCTGGGATCATGACCTGAGCCAAAGGCAGATCTTAACTGACTGAGCTATCCAGGTGATCCTCCAAACTTGAGTTTCTAAAGGTCTTTTCTAATCATTAAAGAACGACCACTTAGAAAAACACATGGTTGAATACACACAAATATTTAGCACCAAAAACAGTCCTGGGCGCCTGGGTGGCTCAGTGGGTTAAAGCTTCTGCCTTTGGCTCAGGTCATGATCTCAGGGTCCTGGGATCGAGCCCCGCATCGGGCTCTCTGCTCAGCAGGGAGCCTGCTTCCTCCTCTCTCTCTGCCTGCCTCTCTGCCTACTTGTGATCTTTCTCTCTCTGTCAAATAAATAAATAAAATCTTTAAAAAAAATATCAAAAGGACTCTTTTCTTTCAGGATGTTCCAAGTGCTTAGGGAGGTCTGTGCCAGGAACCAGGAATGAAGAACAAATATATTTCTTATTATACCACAGACTCTTACACCATCTTATACATAAATTTAACCCAAAAAGATCATGCAAGAGCTAAAACTATAAAATATCTAGAAAAAAATATAGCAAAAAAATTTGTGACATGTGTTAGGCAAAGATATTTTAGCACCGTCTATAAAAGAAAAAAGTAATAAATTTGACTTCATAAAATTACAAATTTTTGTACAACAAACACTATCCTCCCCACCCCAAAATGGAAAGGTAGGGCCCACAGTGGAAGAAAATACTTTCAAACCATTTTTGTTGTAAGGGGGTTTTATGCAGGATATAAAAATTCCTCTATCTCAATAATAAGACAAGCAACCTAGATTAAAGATTCTATTTTAGTAACATTTACAAAAAAGAAGACATAAGAAAGGCTAATGAGCACATTAAAAACTGCGAAACACTAGTCATTAGGAAAATGTAAATTAAAACTACAGTGAGACTCCACTTCACCCTTTAGAACTGATATAATCAACAAGACAAGTGCTGTTAAGATTGTGGAGAAATAGGAACTCATACATTGCTGGTGGAAATTCCAGCCATTTTGGAAAACATTTTATCTGTTTCATAAAAGTTAAAAATAAACTTAACATATGATTTAAAAAAGTCTCATTCTTAGGAATCTACTGAAGAGAAATAAAAATATACATCCATACAAAGACATATATATGAATGTTCATAGCAGTATTATTTATAATAAACCCAAACTAGGACAATTCAAATGTCCAGCAATAGATGAATGGATAGACAAAAAGTGGTATATCAAACAATGAGATACTATTAAGCAACTAAAAAGGAGTAAACTACTGATATATGATGTGAAATATTGAGGTCCAGGAGCAGACAGTCAAGAAAGAGTTCTTGAGACATCTGGTGCAAAAAAGGTGATTTTATAAAAGCACAGGGATATGACCCATAGGCAGAACTACACTGGGATTGTGAGGAGTGACTGATTATGTACTTTCAAGTTGGGAGCTGGGGGATGGTACGTCTTTAAGGAATTTGGAAGCAAGGTTTCCAGGACCTTGAGGGGCTAGCTGTTGTTAGGATAAGGTCACTTACTACTGTCTAGTAAATCCTTAGTCATGAGACCCTATAGATATATATCAGTGGGCTATATGTTTAGAGGATGATTATTAACATATATCTCGGAGGGGTAGAGATAAAGGAAGTTTCCAAAAGGATTTTCATATATTAAAGAAAGGTAATGTCCATTTTGGTTGCCTTTTGCCTCTAGCAAAGTATTAACCTTAAGGCAGTTGAGTTTCTGGAGAAAGGTCACTCTGTTTGTTTCAAGTACTTGTCAATGGGCTGTAAGTTTTAAGGAGCTTTATTATTATTTTTTTTATATTTCTTTTGCCTTTGTTCTCCACATCAATAGATGCCACAATATGAATGAAACTTAAAAATGTTATGCTAAGTGAAAAAGTGGGAAGCAAAAGATTTGATTATTTTATAATTCCATTTATATGGAATGTCCAGAAAAGACAACCTATACTCAGAAAAGAAATCAGTGATTGCCTGGCACTAGAGATATGAACAAGGATTGGCCACAAATGGTCTGAAAAGATATTTTCGGGGTGATGCTAATGTTCTAAAACTAGATTATGGTAATGATTGTACAACTATGTTACTAAAACCACTGAAATGTACGTGTAAAATGAGAGACTATTTTATGATATGTAATTTATTCCTCCAAAAGTTGTTTAAAAGGACATATTTCTGATCTTCCATAATTAATTTTTTCTCAGAGTTTGAAGGCCCCATATTAATCCAATTACCATCTAGATTGGTTGTTCTCTTTTAGCCCCAAAGGATTTCAGGAACTTGTTGCTTTACTTCATAGTTTCTGTCCAATATCCACATGGAGATTCCCACTACAAAACTTCCTAGGCAAAGATAATCTATTAGAAATATGCAAAAATAATTATCAAGGGAATAAGAGTTGTCATTTTACTTTTTTTCTTTTCTCAAAGGTTTACTTAGAGGTCTTCTTAGTTTGGGTTTACATTCTGAAGCACATGCTGTTTCTTCAGTTGATGGATCTCATGAATGAAAGCACTTTCAGAGATTTGAACCCCAGCATGCAAGAATTGTCTTTTCCCTCAGTTTAAGCCCCAAATATGAAAGCACAAGCTATGTCTGGTAGAAGCATGATCTCTTTCCTCACAAGGATATGTGAAGATAGACTTGTAAATTAACAGTTATAATCAAATCAGCAAGAAACATGCTGTGGTATCTCAGAGGAAGGAGCTGAGTGAGACTAGCTTACATCAGTGGACAGTAACAACAGAGTCATGAAAATCAAGTGGGAGTTGCCTGCCCGAGCTGACGTACTGGAAAAGGGCATTTTATGCAAAGTAGGTAAGTAGGCAGCATGAATAAAAGATTAATAGAATTGCTTCCTCTTTTTTTTTAACAAGATGTTCAATAAATATTTGTGATAATGAAGTGCATTTAGTGAACAAGGTATCTAATGTAGATAGCATATGGGGTATCACTGAAAGACTAATAGAAAATAATAATTGATTGGCTGGAGTTCAACTGTTGAGGTTCTTGAATATATTAAGGAATGTGAACTTTATTCTTTAATTGATGGTAAAAAATAAGAGTTTTTAATATCTTGTTTTGTTTTAAACAGATAAATGGCAATTGAATTCCAGTTATATACAGCTAACTTTAGAGGTTCTGTAGAGAAATTTTGGCATGGGGAGAAACATGGCAGTCTAAAAGGCTAGGAAGTTGTTGGTAGAGTGCTGTCCAGGTGCTCCGTATTACTATGGCATATGTTAAACAAAGTTCATGAAGAGGAGTAGAGATAATAGCCATTACTGTTTTTAATAGTATAAAAAGGCATACTACATTCAGAATGAATTATTTAAGAAAGCAAAATTACATATATTTGAAATATTTCTCTGGTATTTTTATAGTAATTTTTCATGAAAGGACTAGCTTTCCTAATCTTAAATTTTCATACCTATTGGCAAAAAAAAAATCCTTATTATTTATTTACTTGGCATTCAAAACATGAAATTAAATAGGATTTATATACACAAACACATGATATGTATACAAACATGGAAATGGTAGATAAACCAGGGAAAACATAGAAATATAAGTAAAGAAATATGCTACACTTACATAATAAATGACAACTATCTTTACACAGGTTGACTTTGCAAGATATAGAAACTGAACAACATTATAATTAACATTTAGTAGTTATTATGTTTTGACATGGTTTGAGATATCATATGTCTGTCCTCCAGGAGCTTACAGAATATTGCTAGAGGCCAGGAAGAAAGGGGTCATATATAGAGAGCCAGCCCCATCTCATGCAAGCCATTTTAACACTCAATAATTTCCCAGGGTGGCCATAGACTGTTGCCTGCTTGTGAATTTTTAGCAACTTATACAGCTTCTAAATTAAATGATGGCAGCAGGAGCACTCATATGATTTGGATTATTGCTTCCTGCAAGATGAACTGATTTTATGTTCTATCAATAAGAGATCTTTACTTGTGGCTCTCTTTAGAAAGTATTATAAAGCTAATCTAGTTGAAGTTGAATGTTGGGATACCATTTATGCCTGAACAGAATTCCTTTTTTTGGCCACAGAATATCCATCTGCTCTGGTCTTGTCTCATTTTTTGACCAGAGCTATAGGTCTCTTACAAAGCCACAGCATTAGTCAAAATGTAATAAAAACCAGAGAAGATGGATGATTCAATGATCCACTTAGCCTATGTTATTAGAAAATGTTCAGAGTACATAGCTCCAGAACAATCTGCTCCTTGAAGCAAGAGTCAATGCTTTTTTTGTGTGTTTTTTTCCCCCCAATTGGGATGCCCAGCACGTAGCACATGCACGGTATATGGAAAGCCCTCCCTGAAAGAATGAATGATGGGTCATCATATTATTTATATATAAAAGCATACCACATATTTTATGCAAACAAAGTCAGTTATTTATACAAAATTTCAATGTACCATTTTGTTATGATCTCCATAAATTTAAATATAGTTTTGTGGTGCAATATGTAGATAGAACATTGGGACTAAGGGTCATATTTCTCTTTTATCAGCTGTCAATTTTTAGCTGAGGGGGAAGTTCTACAAATAAAGATGATTTATTGATATAGTTGGGTTAGTTTTTTAAAACCAGAAACAAAATAGACCTTTTTTTCCATAGAAATGAAGTACCCCAAAATATAAAATATTCCTCCTGATGTAGTTTACAAAGATGCTTTAATGATTGCCTTCTAATGAAATTTCTAAAGTTATGCTGAAACAGTTCATCAGTAAGTTCTCTGATGTACCTTGACTGAGAGTATAATATCATGAATAGTTATTTTAGTAAAAATTAGAGTGCAAGTATAATTTCTATGGTTCTCACCATCTCACTATGCATTTGTGCTGTAAATTACTCACTCTCATTTCAGCTTTATTTCCTTTTTACTTTTTTGCCCATATAGAAGTCTTAGTTTCTGTAAGAAATTGTATTCAATATTTCTTGCCTGAGATGGCATATGTCTTTATTTTGTTTGAAGTTCAAAGCGGTTATGGCTTCTGGATTTGGAATATGAGCAAATGAATTGTTCTTAACTTTCAGTAAAAGTCCAGCAGCAGGACAGCTCAGAACAAGAATGTGGCTGTCTGTACTAAGCAAATTTGTATTCAATATTTTTTGTCTGAGATGGCATATGTCTTTATTTTGTTTGAAGTTCAAAGCAGTTGTGGCTTCTGGATTTGGAATATAAGCAAATGAATTGTTCTTAACTTTCAGTAAAAGTACAGCAGCAGGACAGCTCAGAACAAGAATGTGGCTGTCTGTACTAAGCCTTTGTTTTTTATCAACTAGTCCATTATGTATGAGGACATGTCCCACTTTTGTTAACCAGTCTGCTTACTCTTACTAAATATCACATTCTTAAAAGGCCTTTGGAATTATAAACAACCTAAAGCTCTGTTGAGACTTGTGACTGTGATCCTTCTGGTTAGACTCACACGTAGATGGTGCAACACTAGCAAATATGCATCCATAATAGCTGTCAGCTAGAATGGTCATTAAGGGTTGTCTGCAGTCAAAATTCCTGTGCCAGATGGCAGCTCAGGAACACTAGATAGAGCATGTGAAGCTGCCAAGATTTGTACCGTGCCCTTTGAACTTAGAGCTGGTGGAAGAATAAAATAAAGCAAAAGGACCCAAGAGAATAAACCTCTCAGCAATAGCTTCTTAATCCCAGTATCTTTTGTTTACATACAAAGAAATATATATTGCTTACTAATATTATAGAAGACATCACTTAGTTTTCTAAAATATGTATCTCATTGTGATAGTGTACGTCAAATGATTTTTTTCTGTCTTCTGTGTCATGTTGAGAAGATATTTCAACCAACTTCTGATCAATGTTATTTTTAAAAAAAATTTCTCCTTTCTTCTATATCCTTTTATCTGGAAATCATATTAGGCATGCATTTGCAATCTAATTTTCTTTTAATAGCTAACTAATGATTTCAGAGCCACTTATTATATATCTAATTTTTATGCTTTTGAGATTCCATATTTATTACACTAGACTGTCCTATATATTAGGGTCTCTTTCTTGAATATTAATATGAATCAGAGTATACAATGTTATTTGCATACTAGTAGTACACTGTTTTAATTATTGTCCTTTTGAAATACATTTTAAAATTAGGTAGAAAAAATTTCTTTTTCTCCTTTTTTATAAACTCATTTTAGCTTTATTTACCTATGAATTCCTTCGAAGACATTTTTACATTATTTTGTCAAATTCTTTAAAAAAAATAGCCCATTCGAATAGTGATAGACATTACACTAAATGTGTACAATAATTTTGTGATATTGGAAGGAAACAAAGAAACTTACTAATTGAGGACATAACTATTTTATAATAGTTTACTGTATATAAATTATAGTCTCCCTGGAAATCAATTTCTATTTTTGAAGATGCACAAATGTTTAATGTAACAGATGCAATAGTTGAACATACCAGTTGCCTAAAGCTTACAAAGTTTTGAGGAAGAATTTACCTATTTCACTCTGCCTCTACCACCCTTCCCCAAAAAAGACACATTGCAAGATGCTGGATGCACTGTTCTTACAAGAAAGCTGTTGATCCTCAAGGGGATGCTGCTTCAGAATTAAGGATGCTTAAGATTTTCAATGGAGCATTTGGGAAGGTGGCAGGCAGTTGGAATCATGGAGAGATAAGTTGCTTTGCAGAGTTGTGGTGATTTGAAGGGATAATTAATAAAAGTAGTTTTGGGGAAGGGTGATAAAACTGGAGGGCCATGGTGATGGGTTACATGTAGAGCTCAAAGGTAGCTATTTCCTTGACAGGGTCAAAATGCCCAGTACTGATGCCTTTGAGATTTAAAGGAAATTCCAAGATAATGAATGGTGTTGCACAAATTTGTAAATGAATTAGTGAATTTTAACTTGTCTTCCAATTTCATTTCTTTCTAAACTTAACATAAAATCTTTATCTGAGTTTTTCATGGGTCATAATCATGGAGACACTGAAGGTGAAGGGACAGTTGTCTCATTTTTTTCATTAACTCTAAAGTAGTGGGGTCTTAAAGTTTTTGATAGTCACTAATAGTAAGGAGAGGAAACTCAGGAGGGAACTAGCTGAGTTTCTGTGCTTTTCACACAGAGAAGATACAGGCATATTATTTTTCATCACACAACAAATATTTTTAGATTTGCTATATACCAACTACTCTCAGTGTTAAAGCAAAAGGAAAATTCACAAAAAAATAGCTTTCCTTAAGGAGTTAATATATCACAATAGGGAGGACTGAAAATAAACAAAATTAATAAGTAAAATGGGGAGTGTGCCGCTTATCTGATATCATGAGATCATGACCTGAGCCAAAATGAAAAGTTGGATGCCTAACCTAATGGGTCAGCCAGGGGCTAGATCTGAATTTAGTTTTAAAATGATCATTCTGGGGGCACCTGGATGGCTCAGTCAGTTGGGCATTTGCCTTTGGCTCAGGTCATGATCTCAGGGTCTGAGAAGTCTGCTTCTCCCTCTCCATCTGCCCTTCCCCCTGCTCCTTCTCTCTCTTTAGCTCACTCTCTCTCAAATAAATAAATAAAATCTTTAAAAATAAATAAATAAAATGAACATTTTGACTGCTTGGCTAAAAATAGACTGCAGGGGCCATGGGTGGAATCAGGAAATTGGTCAGGAAGCAACTATAATCTAAGGTAGAATTGTTGGAGGTTTAGACCAAGGCTGGGAGCAGTGAAGATGGTGAGAAGTCATAAATATTTGCATCTTCTGAAAGTAGAGCTGACAGAATTTGGTGAAATTTCATACATGAGGTATATAAATAAAAGGCTTTAAGCTAAAGCAATGGAATTGAAATTAACTGAGATGGGGGAAAGCTTGAAAAGCAACTGGTTTGTTTGAGAGTAGAAGTCAGAAGACTGGTTTTGGGTAAGTTATATTTTAGCTGCCTCTTTGGTATGGAAGTAGAGATTTTATACAAATGGTTTGGATACCTGAGTCTAATTTTTTAGGAGAGGTCTTGTCTAGAAACAAAAATCTGGGAGTTATAATTGTGTAGAAGGTGTTTAAAGCTATGAGACAGGATAAAGTCACCAGAGGAATAACTGTAGATAGAAATGAGGACTAAGAAATGAGCCAATGACACTTTATGATATGTGGTTGGAGAATGGAGTAGATCTAGAAAAAGAAGCTGAAAAGGAACATTACCAGGGTGGAGGAAGGACCAGGAGAGTAAGAGGTCAAGGAAACCAAGTGAATGAACATTCCTTGTACTAAGTATTGCTAATGGACGGGTAAGATGAAAACTGAGCATTTACCATTAGTGATAGTATGGAGAACATCATTGCCTCTGTTAAGATTGTTGTTAGCAGTGTGGTCAGAGGAATGGGAGAACAACGAGAAATAATTATTATGAACAATTGGCCTGAAGAATTTTGCTATGGGGTAGTGCCTGGAAGGAAGTGGGTCTAAAAATACTTCCAGTTTTGTTTGTGTTTTTTTATTGTATATTTTTTAAGATAGGAGAAATAGTTCATCTTTATGTTAATAAAATGATCCAGTATGGAGAAAAAAATAGATTATGTGCAGAGTGGGGTGAAGGGGTATTTTTGAGTAATGATCTC
>JAQQSY010005724.1:0-11486 GCA_028646535.1 Procyon lotor | reverse complement strand
GACATGTGAAAACAAGTGAATTAAAAAATATAGAGAATAGAAAAGAGTGAAAGAAAAAAGAAAAAAAAAAAACTAGTATCTATGAAATATACAGGTTTGAGGGTTTTATCCGGCACTTAATATATTGATTTCCCCTGATGTTGGGGGTTTAAAGTCTTATGGGGACCCTGTGGTTATAGTCCTTTTGTTTTTTTGACTTGTCTTCTGGGGGAGGGGCCTGGCGCGTTGTTTTCCAGTCAATTTTGCTTGTGTTGAGTCACCCTGCCCCCCAGTCAAGGGGCAGAGCTCTGTGGAACCCGGTCTCTCAGTCTTCAGCTCTCTGAAGGCTTTTGGCCCTTTGTAGCTTTTTCTCCTTTTCAGAGAGTCTAAGGGAGGAATCGACCTCCCCGTCACAGAGAAGCCGCAGTCTGCTCCCCTCTGGTGGTCCAGAACAGACCTTCCCCTCCGCAAATCTCCCAGCGCAGCCTGTCCCAGGTGGCGGGCACTCAGCAGTTTGGCGACTCCGCAGGCTCCAGCAGGGTATGGCCAGATTCTTGCCAACATTAGTGCACAGGTCGTGCAGTTCTTGTCTTTGGTGGTGCACCATCTAGAGAGCACCATACACAGAGAAAAGCTGTGGGCTCCGGGACCCCAGCAGACTCTCTAAGGTGCTTCCAGGAGCGCAAGCACCCGGCCCACAAAATGGTGCCTGGAGCAGGACCCCCCCCACCCACTGGTCTCTCTTTGTGGCGAGTGGTGTCCTTCCTGGGAGCATGGGCCGAGGCCCGAACCCACGCCCACCCCCTTCCACTCGCTGCTCCTTAGAACCTTATGCTCTTTTTAAGTGTTTTTCACCGGGCTCTAAGTTATTGCTGTTCCGCAACCACCCGGCGCTTTCCTTTGGGGTATTACTGTCCTTGGGATGCTTCTGGTGGCTCCCTCCCCCTTTTGTTTATTCTCCGATACCGTTTTGCTTTACCCCTCTGCTGCTGTCTTCTGCTCCTGTAGAGATCCAGAAGTGAAAAATCTTGCTCCTCCGGTTGATTTCATGGGTGTTCAGCGTGGTCTGGCAGATATCCAGCTTGCTTTTGGGGACAGGTTGCAACGGGGTCTCCTACCTCTCCGCCATCTTGCCCCCCTTCCTCCCCAGGTGCCCCTATGCCATTCCATTTTAAATCCTTTCATTTTGTGAATTCCTTGACAGACTTTTTACAGAAATATTCAACTTTTGGTGCTTTTGTGTTTTTTTCTTGATACTGTCACTTTGGGTCTCTCCTTTCCACGCAGAGTCCCCTTGACTATTTCTTGCAGGGCTGGTTTAGTGGTCACAAACTCCTTTAGTCTGGGTTTGCCTGGGAAGCTCTCTATCTCTCCTTCGAGTCTGAATGGTAGCCTTGCTGGACAGAGTCTTCTTGGCAGCAGATTCTTTCCTTTCAGCACTCTGCCTATATCATGGCACTCCCTTGTGGCTTGCAAAGTTTCTCTTGAAAAGTCTTCCGCGAGCCTTACGGGTTTTGGTTTTCCCTGGTAAGTTACTGTCTCCTTTAGTCTTTCCGGCTTTCAAATTCTGCTTTATCACTCTATTTTGCCGAGTTAATTACAGTGTGTCTTGGCGTGGGTCTGTTTCTGCTGATTTTCGTGGGAGTTCTCTGTGCCTCCTGGCTCTGGACGTTTGTTTCCTTCCCCAGTTTAGGGACGTTTTCAGCTATTATTTCTCCAGATAAACTTTCTGCCTCCTTTTCTCTCTTGCCTTTCTTCTGGGACTCCTATAATGTGAATGTTATCACAGTTGATGGAGTCACTGAGTTCCCTAAGTCTATTCTCACCTTGCGTAATTCTTTTTGTATCTCTAGTGTTCAGCTTGATTCCTTTCCATTCCTCTGTCTTCTAGGTCACCAGTTCATTCCTCTGCTTCTTCCATCCTGCCGCTTGTTCCATCCAACGTGTTTCTCATTTCGTTTACGGAGTCCTTTCTCTCTGCTATGTTACTCCTTATCTCTGTGTTAAGGGTCTCACACTGAACCCTTAAGTTCAGTGAGTATCCTCCCCGATCATTGCTTTGAATTCTCTATCAGAGATGTTACTTACATCTGTTTTGCTTAGATCTCTGGCCGTGGGCCTTGTCCCGTTCCTTCATATGGGATGAAGTTCTCGGTCTCCTCATTTTGTATCTGCATCTCTGTATCTGATCCTGCATGTTACGGAAGTCAGCTATGTGTTCTGCTCTTGAAAGTAGTGACTTTAGGAAGAAGTAGCCCCAGAGTGCCCTGCAGTGCTGTGTCCCCTGTTGACCAGAACCCGGCACTTCAGGAGAGTATCCTATGTGTGTTGCTTATGCCCTGCTGGTGTGTCTGAGTCCGTTTCCTGACGGCAGGGCAGTCATCTGCACTGACTCTCTGCCTGTTGTGGGCTGCGCTTGTTCTCTTTGGTGTTCCCGGGACCCAGGCAGGCCAGCTCTGGAGACAGAGGGGGCGTGCCCACCAGGGAACCTGGGAGCAAAATTTGCATTGGGCCTCTAGTCCTGTGCCGGATTCCCCCAAGCGCTGTGGTGGCCGGGTCTGTGCGCGGAGTTGGCCAGGGGCATGAGGCTGGGTGTGGCTGGAGGCAATGGCTGGGCGCAGCTGGGCCCCGCCCACAACGGTTGCTGTGGGTGCACGGCTGGGCGAGGCACCACAGCTGGGCACGGCACCACAGCTGGGCACGGTTCAGCAGCTGGGCAGGGAAGCAGCTGTGCACCCAGTGGCTGGGTGGGGCACGCACCACCGTAACAAAGTTTGCCCTGAACCCAGGGCTGAGGACAGCAGGCTTGGGGTGGGCAAGTCCTCAGGAGAACTGGCGGGCCTGGCACACTGTTAGCTGGTTAGGTAGCAAGTGTCTGTACAGCGCACAGATGGCCCTATGTTTATGCTGGGGGCAAGGGAGGAAAATGGCACCTGCAGCTCCTTCCTTCTCAGAGGAGTCCCCCACCACGCTCCAAAATCAGTATGAACAGTTCTGTCTCCCGCTTGCCCCTGGCTGGCATCGTGTAAACTGCCATTTTTATGTTGCTTCTCCACTCGGGCTGCTCTCTCTTTAAGGGCGGCGGCGGCGACCCAGCTGTCACTCTCCCTTCTGGCTTGGGCGGTGCTGAGACAGCTGACTTTCAAAGCTCCAGGCTCCAAGTCCCCCTGGTCATACAGACTCACGGTATTCAGCCCCTCTGGTTTCTACAGCCAAACGGTATGGGTATTAGCCTCCTCCATGTGAGCTCCCTGGTGCGAGGGCCCATTTCCCTGCCCTCCCCACAACTTCCTGCGGGCAGCCTCTCTCCACATTTCTGACCTTCCTAAGCTTTCAGATGCAGCTTCGGCCCTGTATTTAGCTGTGGGGTTTGTTCTTCCAGTCGTTGGGTTGCTCTCTGGTTTATTTACTTGTTGTGGATGATTATCTAGTTGTAAACGTGCGACAGGGTGAAGGGTGAGCTCAGGCTCCTCCTACTCTGCCATCTTCCCACGCGCCTCTGGATTCGCGTTCTTAAAAGGACTTTCTTTCTTTCTTTCTTTCTTTCTTTCTTTCTTTCTTTCTTTCTTTCTTTCTTTCTTTCTTTCTTTCTTTCTTTCTTTCTTTCTTCCTTCCTTCCTTCCTTCCTTCCTTCCTTCCTTCCTTCCTTTCTAAGATTTTATTCACTTGACAGCGAGAAACACAGCGAGAGAGGGAACACAAGCAGAGGGAATGGTAGCGGGAGAAGCAGGCTTGCCGCCCAGCAGGGAGCCCGATGAGGGGCCCGATCCCAGAACCCCGGGATCATGACCCGAGCCGAAGGCAGACACTCAACGACTGAGCCGCCCAGGCGCCCCTCTTAAAAGGACTTTTTAAGTAAGACGGTATGTATGAGACCCGTGTGCAGGAATAACTTTGAAAAACCACCCCCACCACCTTGCCCCTCAATCTCCAGGCGGCGCCCCGTGTGGCAGGAAGGCTGTTATTGGTTCAGCCCTGGTCACCCCCCCCCACCCTTTGGGCCAATGGCCGTGGATCCTGTGTTGCCGGTTGCTTATTGGCTGCTGCTAGCGGAGGCTAGGAGCACAGCCGCTCTCATTGGACGGACCCATCATCCTCGCATAACGACAGTTCAACAAGTCTTTGGTGTGGAAAGGGAAAGATGATAGGCTACCGAGGCACAGAATCGGATAAATTTGAACAAAGTAAAGTAGGCCTTTCACAGGGTCGGTTGCTTGAGGAGGGCATGAGTCTAGATCGAGGTTTCTGCCCAGTGTTTGGGTCCTCTTTTATGTGTTCAACTGAACTAGGTTGAGGGGCTGTGTTGAGCGAGTGTGAATGGGGTAAGTGTGAGTTGTGTATCTGCTACAGCGCTTCACTTGTTGCCAAAGCAACACACTCAAAAAATCTCGAGACGACACCCCTCTAGGCAAGTGGGAGAAAGGAGAATACGAAAGGCAAGTAAAATTATTGAGGACCCAGCTGTGGGTCCTCAAAGAGTCCTGAAGAGGCTGACCTGAAGGAATGGGCCCTTTAGGAAAGCGATGACATGCGAGGGGGTGAAGGAAGATCCTAACAGACCGCACCTCACACATATGTTAACGTGGACTTGCTCTCGGCAAAAAAAAAAAAAAAAAAAAAAAAAAGTGCTTTAAGAACGGGCAGAAAGACAGGGCGCCTGGGTGGCTCTGTGGGTTAAAGCCTCTGCCTTCGGCGCAGGTCATGATCTCAGGGCCCTGGGATCGAGCCCCGAGTCGGGCTCTCTGCTCAGCGGGGAGCCTGCTTCCTCCTCTCTCTCCGCCTGCCTCTCTGCCTACCTGTGATCTGCCTCTCTCTGTGAAATAAAATCTTAAAAAGAAAAGAAAAGAATGGGCAGAAAGGCCCAGGTCGAAAGGCCAGAGTAGGTGGCCCTCTGGAGAGTGACAGGTCTTTTTGGGCCAAGTGAGGTGGCTCTGAAAAGAGCCTTTGGTTTGCGAGGTGGTCAGGCGGTCCTGAGGCAGCTCATTTGCGTCTGTTGAACCTGATGACAGCCTTGGTGGCCTCGGACACGGCGTGCTTGCCAATCTCCCCGGGCAGCAGCAGGCGCACGGCTGTCTGGATCTCCCTGGAGGTGATGGTGGAGCGCTTGGTGGAGCGGACCAGGCGAGAGGCCTCTTCGGCGATGCGCTCGAAGATGTCCTTGACGAACGAATCCATGACGCTCACGGCCTTCTTGGAGAGGCTCAGGCCGTCGTGAACGTGCTTCAGGACCCTGGGGAAGTAGATGGCGAAACTGTCTGGCCAGCGGCCGCATCACAGGCGGCGGCGGCCACGGCGACGGCGGCCACCGCCCTTTGGCTGCTCCTGCTTCTGGCCCTTCGGGTCCGCTGCCGAGGGCTCTTCGGTGCCCGGGCTTTCCTCAGGAGAGGTCTTACAGCCAGCTTCAGCCATGTGGGGCTCGCCTTCCCGACAGCTCAGAAGGAAGGGCACTGGCGGCGGTTGCGGGGTGCTGGCCCATTTATAGTCTCGGTGTATCCTGACGTCACCCGAATGCCCTATCTGATTGGATAAAGTGCAAACCCGGGAAACGGGTCTGTGAGCTAAGTCTTGTCAGATCTGATGGCAGCCTCTTGAGCTTACTTCTCCTCAGTCAGTGTGGGAATAAGACAGCCTCTAAATTTCTTGTGACGGCCGCCCCTAAAATTACAAACGTTTCAATAAAAGTGTACTTCACGTCAGATTTTCAATGTGAAACTTTTTTTGTTTTTTGGGGGGGTCGGGGGAAGAGAATGATTGGCGTGGGAGTAGTAGAGGGAGATGGATAAATTCCCAGCAGGCTTCAAGGTCAGTGCAGAGCCCAAACTTGTGGTGGATTTCACACCTGAGATCGTGACCCCAAGTCTGACAGTGAACTACATCATCACATGGAAAGTCTGACTCCCACACTGACTGAGAGATGTAAAGCTCAAGAGGCTGCCATCAGATCTGACAAGACTTGGCTCACAGACCCGTTTCCCGGGTTTGCACTTTATCCAATCAGATAGGGCATTCGGGTGACGTCAGGATACACCGAGACTATAAATGGGCCAGCACCCCGCAACCGCCGCCAGTGCCCTTCCTTCTGAGCTGTCGGGAAGGCGAGCCCCACATGGCTGAAGCTGGCTGTAAGACCTCTCCTGAGGAAAGCCCGGGCACCGAAGAGCCCTCGGCAGCGGACCCGAAGGGCCAGAAGCAGGAGCAGCCAAAGGGCGGTGGCCGCCGTCGCCGTGGCCGCCGCCGCCTGCGATGCGGCCGCTGGCCAGACAGTTTCGCCATCTACTTCCCCAGGGTCCTGAAGCACGTTCACGACGGCCTGAGCCTCTCCAAGAAGGCCGTGAGCGTCATGGATTCGTTCGTCAAGGACATCTTCGAGCGCATCGCCGAAGAGGCCTCTCGCCTGGTCCGCTCCACCAAGCGCTCCACCATCACCTCCAGGGAGATCCAGACAGCCGTGCGCCTGCTGCTGCCCGGGGAGATTGGCAAGCACGCCGTGTCCGAGGCCACCAAGGCTGTCATCAGGTTCAACAGACGCAAATGAGCTGCCTCAGGACCGCCTGACCACCTCGCAAACCAAAGGCTCTTTTCAGAGCCACCTCACTTGGCCCAAAAAGACCTGTCACTCTCCAGAGGGCCACCTACTCTGGCCTTTCGACCTGGGCCTTTCTGCCCATTCTTTTCTTTTCTTTTCTTTTTAAGATTTTATTTCACAGAGAGAGGCAGATCACAGGTAGGCAGAGAGGCAGGCGGAGAGAGAGGAGGAAGCAGGCTCCCCGCTGAGCAGAGAGCCCGACTCGGGGCTCGATCCCAGGGCCCTGAGATCATGACCTGCGCCGAAGGCAGAGGCTTTAACCCACAGAGCCACCCAGGCGCCCTGTCTTTCTGCCCGTTCTTAAAGCACTTTTTTTTTTTTTTTTTTTTTTTTTTTTTTTGCCGAGAGCAAGTCCACGTTCACATATGTGTGAGGTGCGGTCTGTTAGGATCTTCCTTCACCCCCTCGCATGTCATCGCTTTCCTAAAGGGCCCATTCCTTCAGGTCAGCCTCTTCAGGACTCTTTGAGGACCCACAGCTGGGTCCTCAATAATTTTACTTGCCTTTCGTATTCTCCTTTCTCCCACTTGCCTAGAGGGGTGTCGTCTCGAGATTTTTTGAGTGTGTTGCTTTGGCAACAAGTGAAGCGCTGTAGCAGATACACAACTCACACTTACCCCATTCACACTCGCTCAACACAGCCCCTCAACCTAGTTCAGTTGAACACATAAAAGAGGACCCAAACACTGGGCAGAAACCTCGATCTAGACTCATGCCCTCCTCAAGCAACCGACCCTGTGAAAGGCCTACTTTACTTTGTTCAAATTTATCCGATTCTGTGCCTCGGTAGCCTATCATCTTTCCCTTTCCACACCAAAGACTTGTTGAACTGTCGTTATGCGAGGATGATGGGTCCGTCCAATGAGAGCGGCTGTGCTCCTAGCCTCCGCTAGCAGCAGCCAATAAGCAACCGGCAACACAGGATCCACGGCCATTGGCCCAAAGGGTGGGGGGGGTGACCAGGGCTGAACCAATAACAGCCTTCCTGCCACACGGGGCGCCGCCTGGAGATTGAGGGGCAAGGTGGTGGGGGTGGTTTTTCAAAGTTATTCCTGCACACGGGTCTCATACATACCGTCTTACTTAAAAAGTCCTTTTAAGAGGGGCGCCTGGGCGGCTCAGTCGTTGAGTGTCTGCCTTCGGCTCGGGTCATGATCCCGGGGTTCTGGGATCGGGCCCCTCATCGGGCTCCCTGCTGGGCGGCAAGCCTGCTTCTCCCGCTACCATTCCCTCTGCTTGTGTTCCCTCTCTCGCTGTGTTTCTCGCTGTCAAGTGAATAAAATCTTAGAAAGGAAGGAAGGAAGGAAGGAAGGAAGGAAGGAAGGAAGGAAGAAAGAAAGAAAGAAAGAAAGAAAGAAAGAAAGAAAGAAAGAAAGAAAGAAAGAAAGAAAGAAAGAAAGAAAGAAAGAAAGAAAGTCCTTTTAAGAACGCGAATCCAGAGGCGCGTGGGAAGATGGCAGAGTAGGAGGAGCCTGAGCTCACCCTTCACCCTGTCGCACGTTTACAACTAGATAATCATCCACAACAAGTAAATAAACCAGAGAGCAACCCAACGACTGGAAGAACAAACCCCACAGCTAAATACAGGGCCGAAGCTGCATCTGAAAGCTTAGGAAGGTCAGAAATGTGGAGAGAGGCTGCCCGCAGGAAGTTGTGGGGAGGGCAGGGAAATGGGCCCTCGCACCAGGGAGCTCACATGGAGGAGGCTAATACCCATACCGTTTGGCTGTAGAAACCAGAGGGGCTGAATACCGTGAGTCTGTATGACCAGGGGGACTTGGAGCCTGGAGCTTTGAAAGTCAGCTGTCTCAGCACCGCCCAAGCCAGAAGGGAGAGTGACAGCTGGGTCGCCGCCGCCGCCCTTAAAGAGAGAGCAGCCCGAGTGGAGAAGCAACATAAAAATGGCAGTTTACACGATGCCAGCCAGGGGCAAGCGGGAGACAGAACTGTTCATACTGATTTTGGAGCGTGGTGGGGGACTCCTCTGAGAAGGAAGGAGCTGCAGGTGCCATTTTCCTCCCTTGCCCCCAGCATAAACATAGGGCCATCTGTGCGCTGTACAGACACTTGCTACCTAACCAGCTAACAGTGTGCCAGGCCCGCCAGTTCTCCTGAGGACTTGCCCACCCCAAGCCTGCTGTCCTCAGCCCTGGGTTCAGGGCAAACTTTGTTACGGTGGTGCGTGCCCCACCCAGCCACTGGGTGCACAGCTGCTTCCCTGCCCAGCTGCTGAACCGTGCCCAGCTGTGGTGCCGTGCCCAGCTGTGGTGCCTCGCCCAGCCGTGCACCCACAGCAACCGTTGTGGGCGGGGCCCAGCTGCGCCCAGCCATTGCCTCCAGCCACACCCAGCCTCATGCCCCTGGCCAACTCCGCGCACAGACCCGGCCACCACAGCGCTTGGGGGAATCCGGCACAGGACTAGAGGCCCAATGCAAATTTTGCTCCCAGGTTCCCTGGTGGGCACGCCCCCTCTGTCTCCAGAGCTGGCCTGCCTGGGTCCCGGGAACACCAAAGAGAACAAGCGCAGCCCACAACAGGCAGAGAGTCAGTGCAGATGACTGCCCTGCCGTCAGGAAACGGACTCAGACACACCAGCAGGGCATAAGCAACACACATAGGATACTCTCCTGAAGTGCCGGGTTCTGGTCAACAGGGGACACAGCACTGCAGGGCACTCTGGGGCTACTTCTTCCTAAAGTCACTACTTTCAAGAGCAGAACACATAGCTGACTTCCGTAACATGCAGGATCAGATACAGAGATGCAGATACAAAATGAGGAGACCGAGAACTTCATCCCATATGAAGGAACGGGACAAGGCCCACGGCCAGAGATCTAAGCAAAACAGATGTAAGTAACATCTCTGATAGAGAATTCAAAGCAATGATCGGGGAGGATACTCACTGAACTTAAGGGTTCAGTGTGAGACCCTTAACACAGAGATAAGGAGTAACATAGCAGAGAGAAAGGACTCCGTAAACGAAATGAGAAACACGTTGGATGGAACAAGCGGCAGGATGGAAGAAGCAGAGGAATGAACTGGTGACCTAGAAGACAGAGGAATGGAAAGGAATCAAGCTGAACACTAGAGATACAAAAAGAATTACGCAAGGTGAGAATAGACTTAGGGAACTCAGTGACTCCATCAACTGTGATAACATTCACATTATAGGAGTCCCAGAAGAAAGGCAAGAGAGAAAAGGAGGCAGAAAGTTTATCTGGAGAAATAATAGCTGAAAACGTCCCTAAACTGGGGAAGGAAACAAACGTCCAGAGCCAGGAGGCACAGAGAACTCCCACGAAAATCAGCAGAAACAGACCCACGCCAAGACACACTGTAATTAACTCGGCAAAATAGAGTGATAAAGCAGAATTTGAAAGCCGGAAAGACTAAAGGAGACAGTAACTTACCAGGGAAAACCAAAACCCGTAAGGCTCGCGGAAGACTTTTCAAGAGAAACTTTGCAAGCCACAAGGGAGTGCCATGATATAGGCAGAGTGCTGAAAGGAAAGAATCTGCTGCCAAGAAGACTCTGTCCAGCAAGGCTACCATTCAGACTCGAAGGAGAGATAGAGAGCTTCCCAGGCAAACCCAGACTAAAGGAGTTTGTGACCACTAAACCAGCCCTGCAAGAAATAGTCAAGGGGACTCTGCGTGGAAAGGAGAGACCCAAAGTGACAGTATCAAGGTTGAAAAAAACACAAAAGCACCAAAAGTTGAATATTTCTGTAAAAAGTCTGTCAAGGAATTCACAAAATGAAAGGATTTAAAATGGAATGGCATAGGGGCACCTGGGGAGGAAGGGGGGCAAGATGGCGGAGAGGTAGGAGACCCTGTTGCAACCTGTCCCCAAAAGCAAGCTGGATATCTGCCAGACCACGCTGAACACCCATGAAATCAACCGGAGGAGCAAGATTTTTCACTTCTGGATCTCTACAGGAGCAGAAGACAGCAGCAGAGGGGTAAAGCAAAACGGTATCGGAGAATAAACAAAAGGGGGAGGGAGCCACCAGAAGCATCCCAAGGACAGTAATACCCCAAAGGAAAGCGCCGGGTGGTTGCGGAACAGCAATAACTTAGAGCCCGGTGAAAAACACTTAAAAAGAGCATAAGGTTCTAAGGAGCAGCGAGTGGAAGGGGTTGGGCGTGGGTTCGGGCCTCGGCCCATGCTCCCAGGAAGGACACCACTCGCCACAAAGAGAGACCAGTGGGGGGGGGGGGTCCTGCTCCAGGCACCATTTTGTGGGCCGGGTGCTTGCGCTCCTGGAAGCACCTTAGAGAGTCTGCTGGGGTCCCGGAGCCCACAGCTTTTCTCTGTGTATGGTGCTCTCTAGATGGTGCACCACCAAAGACAAGAACTGCACGACCTGTGCACTAATGTTGGCAAGAATCTGGCCATACCCTGCTGGAGCCTGCGGAGTCGCCAAACTGCTGAGTGCCCGCCACCTGGGACAGGCTGCGCTGGGAGATTTGCGGAGGGGAAGGTCTGTTCTGGACCACCAGAGGGGAGCAGACTGCGGCTTCTCTGTGACGGGGAGGTCGATTCCTCCCTTAGACTCTCTGAAAAGGAGAAAAAGCTACAAAGGGCCAAAAGCCTTCAGAGAGCTGAAGACTGAGAGACCGGGTTCCACAGAGCTCTGCCCCTTGACTGGGGGGCAGGGTGACTCAACACAAGCAAAATTGACTGGAAAACAACGCGCCAGGCCCCTCCCCCAGAAGACAAGTCAAAAAAACAAAAGGACTATAACCACAGGGTCCCCATAAGACTTTAAACCCCCAACATCAGGGGAAATCAATATATTAAGTGCCGGATAAAACCCTCAAACCTGTATATTTCATAGATACTAGTTTTTTTTTTTTCTTTTTTCTTTCACTCTTTTCTATTCTCTATATTTTTTAATTCACTTGTTTTCACATGTC